>CAEFZY010072821.1:0-20051 GCA_903066815.1 Brachyrhaphis roseni | reverse complement strand
GCCCCCATCCATCCCCCCAGCCTCCAGGTTGTGCGTTACGGCCCTGCGTTTTGGCGCAGCGCACAGAGCTCCTCCTGTAGCTCCACTCAGATGGCTGCTGCACAGATTTGTGAAACTTATCTTAATATTAGTAATTATAATGGCGTTTAGTTGCACAACTTTGTGGACTCGTTCATTCGTGGCTGTTTTCACGTTTATTGTGCTGTTCATATTACACTGGTCATAACTTACTGAAACTTGAACTGAGCATCAGAATGTGGGCAAAGGGAACAAAGAGACTTGGACCATGGCAGAGTTGTAGGAGCCAGCCTGGGTATTTCAGAAACTCCTGATCTACTGTGATTTTCACACACAGCCACTCCCAGATTTAAAGAGAATAGTCAGAAAAAGTAACATGTCAACATGGATCAAATCCTAGAGGAAGGCTGTCACTCCTTCAGCTTGTTGAAAAGAAAAGGCCACTAATGAAAAATGTTTTGAAGACTTGAAAGTTGTACCTACTTTAATGTCCAGTGAGAGGGCGTACACTGCATCTTTGAGTCTCTCCCTGCTTGTGTTGACAGCAGCTAACTACTTATCATTTGTTCACACTTCTTTGGGCCGCGTCGCTGTTGTTTTCCAACACTCTTCATTCAGCAGCTCTCTGCTTTAGACTTTCATAATATTTGTCTGAAAGAACTGCAGCAGCTGCATTTACTTAATGCAAATCAGATGAGCTGCTGTTGGGCTCATTTGCCTGTGTGGTCTCCATGAATCCACAACTAAATTGAAAACAGCAGTGATTTAAAATGCTGAAACTCCAACAGTAGCCTGCTTCAACATCTGCTCCCACAAACAGACAATGCACTTCAGCCTCTTCTCATTTTATTTGTTCATCCCTCCCTCATTCTTCTCATTTTGTCACTCTAAAGATGATTTACACTTGGACATTCTCCACCATGATGCGCTCTTTTAATCACTTCCTGGAACTGCTCCAGAGTATTACCTCTGAATATGCCACTATGAAAATGTCTGCATTGCAGGAGAGATGATGCAGGGAGGAGAGCAAAGATGCCAGAGAGATAAAAATAATAATAATAAAAAAGGAAGTTCATTTGCATGTTTTTGCACCTCGGAGCTCGGAGCTCTGAAATGTTATCAGTGTGAATCGGATAGTAGCACACGACAAATCTCGTGATGGAGGCAGTAATGTATGGTGTTCTCTACAAATTTCTGTGATGAAAATAGAAACTGGAAATAGCCCATAAGAAATAGGCTGGCAACATGTAAGAAATGCATAACATTCATCGTTTGGACTTAAAAGCAGTTAAATGTTATGTTATGGCCAAAAATCATGGGGAACTCTATCTTTTCTTTCAAAACTGGTATGGAGTGAGTTGCACTTACAGATTACATAAAAAGCTGCAGTCCTTTATTTTTTTCTTTAAATCACAGTTGAATTGAGAACACACGCACGAACACCCCCGCCCCCACACACAAATTTAACTTAATAACACTTACTTTTATATCCTCTTTTTAAATGATCAGTTGGGGGCTAACTGGTACAGTGTATGAATTAGCAACATTTTTTAAAATGCAAATCATTCCTAAGATTTAAATATTAATTAGAAACTGTGACCGCCGTCCTCAGGTCCCACAACTTTCAGGTCAGTTTTGTTTCACACAGGTGCTGGTATGTTTCCTCCTATACACCCAAATCCTAACAATGATCTGAAACACAAACCAAATTAGCAAGACGTTTAAGTAAAATATTTAAAAAGGGAAAAGAGGTAAAAACAAAAAGTCAACTTGTTGTTACTGGCACAAAAGATTGCTATTTTAAAAATGTGACTAGCATATAAAAGTTTTATGGATAAAGGGCATGTTTGGAGAGAAACAGGCAAGACAGATTATCCTTATCCTTCTACTTCATATTATGCAAACATCATATGATTTCATGTGACGCAACAATTAGACCTTTTACTTTCAGTCTAGTTATTAACTGAAAGATCAATTTCTCTGACAATATGAGTATAATTACATTAAAGGAATCTATAGGAGTAAAGTACATTTGGTTTTCCCCATTGGAGCACCACACACCTCTGTTGTGGAGACTTCTTTCAACCAGCATTTACTCTTTTGTCTTGCACCACGTTCTTGCATTTGCATATATGCGACACTAATGAATGAAACCTCTGCTGGAATCACAAACACTTCTATAAAGTAAGACATTGCAGTAGCACACAGGAGGAGCAAGCTTCACATTTTGTATTTGTGCTCTTTCTCCTCCATCCTGATTTGATGCTATAGAAGTTGTAAATTGTTTGTGAATTAGATATGTCTTCGCTGCAGTGCCTATTGCACCAAATGGGATCTTCTGATTGCAATGCACAAGTTAATCATTTTGTGTGCTTCTTGCGGTTTCTGAACATATATATTAGACAAACATTTCACAGAATCAAAAAATGATTTATCTAGAGCTTTACGCCATACTAAACAGCAGAGGTCAGCAATTTTCCAGAGCATTCTTTCTTGCTCTCTGTCTTCATGAATACAACTTCATTTTATCTGGTTGTTCGGTATTATCTCAGAGAGAGGTTCAAATTAGTTGAGTTTGTTTCTTGGCAGAAGTAATACCTCCTGCTTAGTCTTGTATGAAGTAAATATAACATGCATAGCTTTGCAAATGTCTTTATATCCCCTAAGCTTCACATTATGTCATGTTGCAACCACGTATTTCAGTTAATCTTATGGGAATTTTAAATGACAGACTAACACAAAATAATAGATATGTGGGAAGTGGAGTGAAAATGGTTTTCAGCAAATATGAATCATAAATGCTAACTCAGCTCCCAGTACAGGGCCGACTTTTCTTGTAGTTAGAGCTGCAGGTCTGGTGAGCAACATTCATAACAGTTTTACTCATCAACAGACCATTTTGGCTTATTCACTTTAAAACATACACCTCAAGTTGAGACTGGATGGAAAGTGTGGAACGACATCAATATTCAAGTATTTCCACAGATATTAGGTTGGATTGGATTTGGATCTGGACTTTGACAGGGCCATTCAAACATACAAATAAGCATTGATCTAAATTATGCAACTGTAGCTCTGTGTGGATGTTTAGTGTCATCCTGTGATTCTTGGGTAAGTCCAAGAATCACTTACTCAAGTGTACATACAGTGGGTATGTCCACTGTATGATGCCAACCCGTCATGATTAATTCAATAATGTGTTCAGGATGATGTGCCATGTGTATGATGGTTTGAGCAGTACTTCAGCAGATGCTCTAAGCTTGGGATATCACTTTATAAGCTAACACAGCCTTCAGCTCCACAGCTTCCGCCCTGATTTGTCTGAAACTGTTTGTTCACTAATGCTCTCCAACAAACCTCTCAAGCCTTCATGGAACAGTTGGATTAATAAGGAGACGAAATTACACTCATGTGGACTCTGTTTACTAATTAGGTGACTTTCGAAGTCAATTGGTTACGCTGGATTTTATTAAGACGTATCAGAAAAAAGGAGACTGAATATAAATATGGGCCATATTTTTGGGGGGTTTGACTATTATTATTATTATTTTTTAAAATAATGTAGCAACTCCCTTCCACTTAACACTTATCAAACCTGATAAATTTAACTAATGTGTGCCAGCAATGTGTAAAATGCTAAAAAAAACAAACAAAAAAAACAAAAAGGGTTTGAATACTGTTGTAAGACAATGTACTTTCTTTGGACTTTGGCTTTTATCTACATTTTCATTTCTAATAATCTACAATTATTATTTTTGCTTGTTTGTTTCTTTCCAAGCACCAACTTTACAATTGTGAAATAAAATGAGTTGAACAAATTGAGTTCGCCTGACATGACTTTTTCGGTGGATGGTCCGTTGCCTGTAATTCTGTCTCTGCAACCTGGTTACAAAGCAGAATCTGAGAATCTTTGGGGACATTTGTCATATTCACTCAACAACCATTTGTGTTATTTACTGTTAACATCTCCAGCATTTCTAAACAGCAGGATTTTTCTCTCTGTCTAATCATTCTGGTGGATTCATTATAACAATTTCTGTTTCTGCAAGAGATCCCACTGACTTATGATGCTGTGTGATTATTGTGTCTGATTAATGTCTTCCTAAGCAAGTCCCTGCGGCGACAGTAATGCACATCACTGGCTGCATTTTGCTCTGGGTGAGATCTACAGCATACTCTCATATTCACTAAATCAGAATATATGTTCTGAGGAGGTTTGTTTGTCAGCTTAAAAGTTCCTTTTGAAAACAAATTTTAAGCAGGTATTAAACTTGCTTTTCATCAAGTCAGTGTTTCTACATTAAAAACATATGTTTTATTACTGGTCTGATGCAATATTCTAATGTTACGTGTAACGTTTTCATTAGTTGTAAGTGAAAAAAATTCACAAAAATAAAATCTTGAAAACATCAGTTTGTTTTTCATTAATCAATATAAAGGGTTCCACTTAGTGAACTGAGTTACTGAAATAAATTACCTTTTTAATATTTTAATTTCTTGAATGCGATTTTATATTGGCTGCATATTATCAGTTAAATACAAGCAGCATTATTTGCTCATTTGCATGCAAAAGTTGAAAATTTTTCTCCAGTTCACAACTATAAATTAATCCTTGCATAAGTGGAGCATTTATATACACCAATCCATGAGGCAGAAAGTTATCATCACATTTACATGGACAATTTCAGGGGGGAAATGCAGGCATTTTAATTGCCTGCATTTAAAACAGTGTAGTTATTTCACTATAATTGAAAAGGTTTTCAATCAGAGCCGAGAACATAATCCTTTCTATCTTTATATGTTCATTTATTTTTTTTGGCAAACTTACCCTTATTGGAGCTTCATTAAGCGATAGATGTTCAACAAGGCTTAATTCTGCTGCAGTTCAAGTGTCTCACATACTTTAAACACAACTTGGTTTAATCTAAGCACTCATTCAAGCATTTTTCTTTGGAAATATTGCTTGTAAGTCCAAAGTACATCCCTAATGAACTCCACTCCAGTCCTGAAGTACTAATTTTTCCCAGATGTCTTCTATGACCAACTCAGAAGGCCTTGGTAGTCACCGTGCAAGTCGATCTGCCATTGTCTCTCACCAAAGTGTTTACGCTGGTCAGTGATGACCATAATGTTGCTCAAAGCCTTCATCCATTGCTGTTAGAGTTTGGTGTTTGTGTTGAAACGTTGTTTTCAGTATATCAAACGTTGCCTGATCGATATGTGTATTTAAATCTTACGACCAAAATGAATTGAACTGAACAAAATGCCCTGAGGTTTCAGAGGGAGATGTTCACTGAAAAAAATAGTGTGCAGCAGTAAGGATCCAAAATGATTTTTATGACATACAGAGTTGCAGTGACAACCAACCAACTTCCGTGGGCATGAAGTCATCTTGGAAGTCCATTAAAAGGACTTTGTGTTTGTTATTTCTTGACTACATTTGACCTCTTCTCAGTGTTAGTATTTGAACATCTTATAATTTGTATAGCAGTTATTCACACCTTCACTCCTTTGCTTGGCTCCTTTTTAATCGGAGTTCTGGTTTTACGTTTCTGATTGCTTTCACTGAGCAATCCATCTGCTTTAATCTCCCCTGCTCCCTTCATTGTGTTAATTTTTTCATCTTTGTTTCTCCGGCTTCTTCTTTTTTTTCCCCTCCTCACGGTATCTTGTCTTTTCATCTCAGTTTGTTTGTGCATCTGTTTGTGCAGCTTGTTTAATCAATCACTGTTCTCCAAGCTCAGCTTGTCCTTGGGTTCTCCTCCTGTTACCTTCAACTTTTGCTGCATCACGAAACTATGTTTCCGTTTTCTGTTAAAGGACCTTTAAACTGACCAAGAAATGTGGCATGTTTAACTCTCCGTGTCCTCCACGTGTGTGGAGACTAATTATGCTCCATTTTTACAAGGTCCTTGTGAGGTTTTTGTACTGTGTTTTCATCCAAATACAAGTAGATATCAGAGCTAAAATTCTGCATTTGCCTTCTTTGTAATTATTTCTATTTACCTTTTTCCTCCTTCCCCTCCTAGGTGTGTTGTTTTTCTAAAGAAAACTCTGCAATGATTGATCTCTTCATGTATATTGTCTCTCAGTCTTCGCAAGCACTCAACAAATGGAGAAAACAGCCTTTTTAATTTTAAAATCGACATATAATCTGCATGCTGTTCAGCCTTGGATAATATTTAAAGACAAACTATGTTTTCATCTGTTGCAGAGGTAAGTATTTGTGGAGTGTCACTGATGAAGCCTTGAATGACATATTGCTGCATTTTTATGACAGTGGAGATGAATGCGTTTGTTAGATAAAAGCATCATTGTCCCTGAAGTATATGATGGAGGTGGGTGGAATATCTATGAAGACGGAGAGCCCAATTCAGTGACCTTCATGTTTCTTCTTTAACTCAAAACCACACGGGGCTCTGATCAGTGAATTTTATGTTGCTTTAATTAATGCCTCATTAATAAGATTAATGAGCCCAGTGGCATTTCTGACAACATTAACTCTCTCTTCCTCCACAAACTAATAAAAGAAACCATGCTGTTGTTTTGCATATGAAGGATATAAGCTTCCACAGAGAAGAGACTTCTCGTATTAAGTTGTGGTGTCAATCTTATCATGAACTGATCTTCATAAATGAAATAATTCCAGTGTACACTGCTGCAAGGATGCCGTGAGGCTGCATTTACATAGTGTATTAATGATCCCTCAATATATTATCTATTTGGTTTGTTGGGTACCCATTTGGAATCGTCCTCATGACGAACATCTAGATGCACAATATGAACTCAAATGGATACTAGACTTGATCTACATGCCGCCTGAGGATATACAACCCTTCACCGCTTCTGCTTTCTGTGGAGCTCAGCTTGATAGAGTCTATCCCTTCTCAATCCTTCAGCCAACTGGAGCATGCCGCCAGTCAGAGTGTAAAGAAGAAGAAGAAGGAAAAAAAAAGATTAAAACTCGACATTTGTTTTAAGCGTTTTAAAAATTTTCATCCATTCTTTTTTTCATTTTTATATTTTCTAATTAACGATCGCAGTAGCCCTGATAAATCTCCATCCAAATTCCTTTCCAGAAGTTTTAATTAGCGCTGTGGTGGTCATTTTCATTTTTAGTCCTCATAATTTGCCTCACTTTAAATATTTTGATATCTTCCTAGAAAAAAAGTAATCCCATATTTTTACTGTGTGTGGTTGTTTTGGGATTAGGCTCAAAGAATAGTGAGCGAGGCCTTATTTGCCACAGGATAAATTTAGCAACCTCCTTGACCATAGCAACCCGGGCAAACTCTTTCTTCAAACCTTGTAATTCTGCAAAACTCCTTATGTTAGTGAGCAGGTTTTGTTTACTTTTCATGCAGCTGACCATGATTTTATTAGTCTTGGTGATATTTTGGAGCATAAAAAAACATTCCAAAGTTAAAATAGTATTAATCTTAGTTGAGCTCATTTTTTGGCTACTTTATCTTCCTCTGTTTAGCGAACAATGATAACTCTTTTAGAAACAACACACAGACAAACGCAATACATCAAGAATAGTCATACTGATGGCACACATTAATAAATGTTTAATCCCCCATCTTTTACCCACAGCACAAATTATAGCGCAAATAAAATTAACTCTCACTTATATATGCAAAGTAATGTGAATCGTTCATCAAATTTACACCCTCAGTATTACTGACACACGGCTGCTTGCTGAATAGATACAGCCGGATCAAAGCGCTGCTCTAAGTCTCTTGGAGAATAGCCCTGCAGGTGCAGAGGATTTACCCCAGCAAAGAGGCTGATAAGTCCTGTTCTATATTCACAGCCAAGGAGAGCAAAAAGTTCTTCGCAGTCTGCCTTCCTACATCTATGGTCAGCGAACCAGAAAAAGATCCTCCCGTTTTGGCCGCACGAGCTGCCGTCGTGTCCATGTTTATACTCCACAGTCCTGCAGGAGCACGTCAGCAGGGAATCTGCTTAAATCCTCGAGGTGTTTGTCTTCATGACATGTTTCTCAAATCGCATTATGCAAAGCGGAAGCTGAAGTGCTTTGAGGACAGTGAGTTGAAACTTTAAAAGTCGACTTCCTGTTGTTAAAGAGGAGTTTTTTTCTGTTGCTGGTAAAAATAAGAATACGGTACAAAAATAACCTAATAAATATCACAGTATGCTAAATATTAACTTATATTTTTTAATACTACATATACAAATAAAACATATAAAAATGCATATTTAGTTAAGTTTAAAAACTATATTTAATAAGCAGAAGTAATTAGAGTCATACATTACAGGGGCGTCAAACTCCAGTCCTCAAGGGCCGGTGTCCTGTAACTTTTAGATGTGCCTCTGCTGCACCACACCTGAGTAGAATAATTATGTCATTAGCAAAGCTCTGGGGAACTGATCTACACAAGGAGGAGGTAATCAAGCCATTTCATTCCAATGTTTTGTACCTGTGGCACATCTCAAAACTGCAGGATAGCGACCCTTGAGGACTGGAGTTTGGCACCTGTGTTCAAGAATAAAGATTTTTGTTTAGAGCTGCAGAATTCTGCTTTTAGTTTTCTGATGAAAAGCTTTTTTTTTCTATTTCCACATACACATAGAAGAGGCTTTGCTGCCCGGTAGAAATGATTGAACAGGTCGTCTGCCCTATTGTGATTAGCATGTTCTTCATGATCATTGTGAACATTTATTTTTAACAAACTTTAATCTATCCTTCACATTTTTTAGAGTGATGATTTCCTCCTTGCACACATTCCATGAAAGTTAAATCTCCTTCTTTCACAACTTTAGTGTCAACAGGAGCAAGAACATGTTCTATGTCCAGTGATGACATATTAGGATTTTTGGAGACTTAATTTCATTAATATTGCCTGTGTATCTCAAAATAGTTCACATGTATTGGAGATCAACATGTGAGTTTCTCATCATCAGACAAAAGATATTCAGAAATACTCAAACATGCACTCTAAGGAACAAGTGGAGGATGCAGGTTCTGTCAAACAGCGGCACTAGTGTGCAGAGGAGGACAACAGTCATAGTAGATCTCATTATTGAGCTTTTGTAGTTGTTTGAAATAAGATGATAGCCTCTCACCAGTGCTATAGAAGACATACTTGTGATTTTTGCGCCTGTTGCAAACTGTTGATGCCATTTTGTGCTCTTTCACACTCTTCACAAACACACACATTTCACCTGTTTGCTGTAATTCTTGTAACCATGGAGACCCACAGAAAGCAAACAGGATGGATGCCCCCCACTCAGCTCACAGTTCTCAGTTACCTACAGAGTGTATAAAATATGGGAGCGAATGTTCCCCACAGTGCGGATGAAAGAGCCATTGTTGGGTCACTTCATTTTACAGTGAATGCCATGTTTCACACCGACTTTCTGTTTTTTAAGACCTGAAAGAGAAAGAGAAAAAAACACTTGAGGAGAGCTTAAGGTTTTTCTAAAGGGAAAAATTCAAGATTCTGTTGTTGTCCAATTCTCATTTTTCAATTATTTTGACGCAGAAAATAAATGATAAAACAAAGCATGTAGAGGATTCAAACTATAACTTTAAAGGTTCAACATGAACTATGGTCTATCTTCTACCACTTCTATATTGAGAAAGGCTGACAAACTGCATCTCTCTATGGTTCTCAAGATGAGCTATGGCAAATGACCAGCAAAGCTGCCCAGAGAAGCATTAGCCACAATGTTTCCTTCCTGAAGGACATAGTCATAATTTATTCTGGAAATGCTTTCTTGTTTTAGGCTTTTACAGTGCCTCTGAATAAATATTTGTCTTTCATTTCTTTTATCACGCTCAAATGATGCCAGGATCGCATAATCAGGTCAAATGTTACACTATCTTAAAGTCATAGATGCTAGATGTTTCAATTGCTAAAAAAAATATGCTCCCTCTTATAGAATATGTTGACTATTTGTGTTTTAGTTCTTGAAAACATGAACTTCATTATTAGTAAGGCTTTAAAAAACATCCTAGGGGAATTATTATTTTTTTATTTAACCTGCAAAGCAACATATCTAAATGAAACTCCTCAAATTCTTTTGTGGCTTTTGGTCATAAATATTAGTGGTCTTGCTGTTGTTCTGAGAATCTGCAGTATAAATCAAATAATCTAAGCTCCGAAGCATTAAGTGTTCTAAAACAGAGCCTCTTTTTTTTTTTTAATTCTGACTTACTTTTCTTGGTTGGTTTTGATTGTTGTAATGCCTCTCTCACAACATTGAAAAAGCAAAGTCAAGTATGCAGTAGAAGTGGAACATAATTAGTGTTGTAGTGTTTTCTGTTATTGTGGTAGATTGTTCAGCCAAGATATGTGTTTTTCACCCAGAGTGCCACTTTTATTGTACACAGATGGTGAGAAAAATATTACATCCACAGATGCACTTCTCTTCTGCTCTTCAGTTTGCCCTGCCATTACCAGCTCTGTTTCAACACATTACTGAGTTTAAGTGCATTTTCATACTGACAGCATATCACAGAAAAAAATGTTTTAAAGCACACTCATTTGGTGGGTTTTAGGTTTTGGTAGTCACAGTTTTTCTGTTACAAATAATCAGCTTCTATATTTCCATGCTTAAGTATGTAACACATAAAAGCTGCCAGTTTATGGTGCATACAATTTACGTGTTGTTTTTCTACGCATCTTATGTCGTGTATCAAATCCAGTCACTCAAAACAGAACAGAGTTCATTGCAAAGTGCTTGTGACCAGACACAAATATATACATTATTATTGGTTCATTCACACATTCATGCTTGTACTGAAATAAGAACGATCAAAGAACAATCAGAGACAATTCTTCTATTTTTTTTTTTTTTTTCATGAGACCTCAAACTGCACTAAAACTTCTGATAAACTCTGAACTCTCACTCCTTAAAATGTCAGTGCTGGATAAATGTTTGTCCTTTCTGTTTGAAGTCTCTGCATAGAGAGGCAGCTCGACCCAGACTTCTCTGTTTGAGCCGCTTTCAGCTCTCTCAATGGTCGTGCACCCTTCTTAAACTGCAGCATATTCCCGCT
Source organism: Brachyrhaphis roseni (assembly GCA_903066815.1). Lineage (NCBI taxonomy): Eukaryota > Metazoa > Chordata > Actinopteri > Cyprinodontiformes > Poeciliidae > Brachyrhaphis > Brachyrhaphis roseni. The sequence goes on along the minus strand of CAEFZY010072821.1, from coordinate 9,004 downwards.
TCGTCGACACTCCTGACAACCAGAAAAAAAATTAAGCTTCATTGTGGCGAGTTTGGCGGAGCGCAGGGCATAAACACAGTGCAAGGTTTCCGAAGAGAGATTATTGTGTGAGCCAAAATCAGATCAATGCTTGGAGCTGAGTTTATCTCTGCAATCATTTGCACCATGGCAGATTTGCTGCTGTCAGACACAAGGCAATTGCTTTGATGTATGACGTGCTGAATGAAAATGTAATATATTATTGCTTGCCAAACATAACTATTCAAAGACAATCATGATTTGATCTTAACAATTAAGTTGGCTTGTTATTTATTGGCTCTACAGTGCTGAAGGAGAGCTCTCAGATGTTTCATTTTCCACACGTTTTATTAAACCATGAATCAAGAGCAGAAAGTGGTTGGTAAGTAAGAGCAAATTAATCAACAGGCATCAGATCAGGCCAAAAGCAGATTGCCAATACTTCCCAGGCGAAGTGAATGACTCAGGAACACTTAACACAACTTTATTAGAAGATCAGCACATTTTAGCTTTTGACCTTTTATCAGGGTTGTTTCCAATCATTCCCATGGCCAGGAACGCCAATAAAAGAAAATTAATGTATGAATCAAAAAACCACACACACAGGTATAAGAGATTCTAAGTAATGACCTACTGGCTGAGTGACTTTAAAAAAAAAGTTACATAAAAGCAGTGTTTCCCAACTATTCGATTGGGTGCCGCAGCACAGAAATGTGCTGTGAGAATTTTTCAGATGTGCATGGAAGATTATCCACTCCACTTCAAAACAAGAAGGACTATTTTGTTCAACTGCATGAACAAATGGAGAAACAGCCAGAATTAATGAGCAAAACCACCAAGATGAGTCAGAAAGCACTTGCGGTGAGCTAGTGACCAAATAAATGAACTCATTACTAAATCAAAACAGTTATATTACACAACAAAATTAACTTAAAAGATGATCAGTGCTATTAAAGGAATAGCCTGAGTCCTTCTCCCTAATGATATAATTTCAAGATGTATTGACGACATGTCTGCTGATGCTGAAAAGATAGTTTTGGAAACACTGCACATTAGTGGCAAACTTGCACTACAAATGGATGAAGACTAGCAAAAAAATATGCCGTGGATGAAGACATCACAGGGAAAAAAAAAAACAGGAAAGGATAAGAGTACCTTGAACAAGGAGGACTGAAGTTGCAAAACTGCTAAATGTACCAAAGAAGGAGGTGCCATGTTTAGGAACAACAAAGAATTTGTAAACACGGTGAAAGAGCAACACCTAGACGTCATTGCAATGCACCAGGAAGCACTCGTTGCCATGACATTTGCTTGCAGATCTATCTGGTGTTCTGGAAAAGTCCCGTGTGTATGGTAGACTTTCTGAAGATGAGACGCATAAAAAGTTAATTTTATCAGGAAATGGGACCAAAACATATGCTGTGCTCCACATGCAGCAATTATGGCTGTCCCATGACAAACTTTTAGGCTGAATGTGAGCTGCAGGAGGAAATTAATAAATTAGAACTGACTCAAGTGACAAGATGTGCGAGAAATTGGCATATCTGGCATACATAGTTCAACATCTGAATGACTTGAACAAATATAAGGCCTAAATCAAGATCTTCTCACAACTACTGATAAAATACATGAATTTGGTTCAAATATTTTATGTTTCTGCTCTGGAAACATATCAAACATATCACTAACTGCCTTAACTGGGTTAGGAAACCATACAGCTCTTCTGCAGATGGAAAGGACATGACTTTGCAGGAACTGAACTAAGACAAAAAACATGGCCTAAAACTGAGCTTAGCCGATCTGCCTTTGGACGTTTTTTGGCTGACCGATGCCAAGGAGTTCCTCGTTCTGGCAAACAAAACCATGTTAGTTCTGATCCCTTTCTCTATAACCCATCTATACAGGTTAGGCTTTAGGGACTCAAAACGGTTTGGAAACACTACACTAATGTTATAAGAATATACTGTGGCTAACATGTTGCATACAGGCAATGTGTGCAGATAAAATATTTGCCCTTGTAAGTGACATGTCTGTGTGGAACTCTTGAGAAACATGTCTGAATTTCCTTCTGTCATGCAGATCAGTCACCTTCTGAAAATGTCACACTGGATGTTGCTAATCACTGCTAAATAACGTCTGCCTCCATGATGGCGTGAGACACTTGCTGCATGAGTTTCGAAAGGTTTCTTTCACGGCCAGCCTCATCCTTTTAGATTGAGCTCCATGGGGATTTTTGCCTCCCATCATTTCCTCCCCACCACAGGACAAACCAGGGGAAATCAGTATTTGCTGTTGCCGAGTCCCGGCTGTAATGAGATTTAAGGGACATCAAAGTGTGGCTCCCTTTGAGGACAAAAAAAATAGATAGAATAAGAAATAGGTCTGAAATGTAAATTTCCTACTGAACATGAGTCAGCATCATCAGGTGTGCAGCACAAAAAAAAAAGAAGTAAAAAACGAGTCGGGTGGAAAATGAGTTCCAGGACTTTTTTCTTTTTTTTTTTTTTTTAAGATGAGATATAGCTATAGATAGCTCTGAAACTACAAAAGGAAAAGACATAGGTGGAGTATGTTGAATGAGCAAGTCAACAAGGAAAGCAAAGTAGTAAGACAGGAAGTTTATTCCAGTTATTTGGAGCTGAATTCGAGTTATTGCTCAGTCTAATTTAAAACCTTTTGATGCTTGCGACAGCAATCTTAGCGGCAAACTTGCTTTGTTCAGGCTCATTAACATTCCTAATGCACACAGGCTGCCTTTGCAAGGTGAATTGTTTTTACCCTACATTGTTTTCTTAACTGTGCATTTATTGCAATTCAATCAAAAAGTAACATTTATATGCAAGCTCCAGTACATGGCAGAAATATAGTTTGTGGGGTTTTTTTTCCCATAATAATAAACCACAGCCAATAAAAACCTGAAATTCAGAGAAGTGTTTTATGACTGAAACTATATTTTATGACAGTATTATGGTATATAGCATCAGGATAACAGCTGTCTGACAGTAACCTGCACCATTCAGAAGAACAGTATCTGCAACAGGATCAAAACTAAAGAAGCTGGCTGATCAGTGTTGTATCCAAGCATCCTAATTAAAAGTTTGGGGAAAAAAAAGATGCAAAATCAGCAAGTATTAACACAACCTTGGGAGGATTATAAAGCAAAGCCCATTATTTTGGTGCAGATTCACAAAGCATGGACTACATCTAGAGTCAGAACATATACGGCCTGTAGCTGTCGCCTTCTTTGTACAGAACCACTACTTGAACCAGAGACGACATCATTGGTGTTGTATTTGGGCAAATGAAAAAGAAAAAAAAAAAAAGCAAAATATCTAGACTGTTGCTTAGTCATCCAAAGTAATCTTTTCAGCTGAAAGAAAAAATTTGCATTTCACTTGCAATTCAGAGTCTGAAGCTACTAGAGAGGAGATAACGGATCGAAGTCGTTCAAGATCCCGTCAGAAGTTTCTAGGCAGTGATGACTGTGGAAACGTGGGGAGCTGACATCTGCTGATCTGTGTCCACTGTATTTTGTCCAATCAGTGCAGTTTTTAACACAATATTTTAAGTCGAAGCGGTTTTGCTGGCATGCGACCCAAAAGGTTTTTAATGCACTCCAATGCAGCCTCCATTCTTAGCCGAAAGCAAATAAAAATGTGCCATTTAAACAAAAAAGAAAAACAAAAACGCCTGATTATGTTTTGGATCCAAATCACAGAGATTTGGATCCAAAATCCAAATCTCATACTTTAGTATACTTTAGTATAACTAAAGTTATACTAAAGTATCACTTTACTAAAGTAACCCATTCACTTTGGGTTAGTATCACCACAGGATCTCTGAGTTCAGCAACTGTAATAGGTGATTTGCGGGGAAATTTTTAGTTTACAAATTGACATGGCCAATTTGCACAGGATTAACAACACAGACAATCTCCATAGTTTTTACAAGTTTGCCCCTAGGTAAGCCTAATCCCATAAAAACAGGCTGTTAGTTTACAGTAAAATTTTAATGGTATCACAAAAGCTTAGAATTGCTTACTGTAAGAAATAATTTTTAGTCATTTACTCAGGTTGCAAATTATATATATAAAAAAACAACTGAAGGGTTTTAGATATTTCTTATTTAATTGACGTGCAATATGTTATGTTCATGCTTCTGTTGTATGAAAATGCAACTGTTTCTGGGCTTGGCGTAGTCCGCAATGTTACAGGATTCTAATATCTTCTCTGCTCCATGATGCATGCAGCTGTTACTTTTGTGTGGGCTTCATGTCCGTTTTCATAAATGACATATTCTCTTGAAAACTTGTAACAATGTTTAACCCTTTCAGGTGGAAAGGCTAGACCACAATAGTCACAAAATCGCAAAAAAGAGACAGTTTAATCTTTTAAAGTAGCATGCACTACTAATAAGGTACCTTTCACAAAAATCATATTTTATCAGGTTTGAATGTGTCATAAAATACAGTCTGAGAAAAAAATTGATTTTAGATACTGTGTTCATCTGATTTTATACCTTTAGCAAATGTATAAAGTCAGATTTGCTTTGTTTTCTTGTGAATTCATGTTTTCTAATAAAAAATTATGCTTTTCAGAGAAACCTTAGACTTTCTTTTTACAATGATCATGTACTCCATTTTTTTGTATTTTATATTTTGCAAAAGTAAGATAATGGTCCTTTCCCTATAAAGTGAACAGAACATATGTTCCCCCATAAGGACTGGTTTGTAATTCCTTTCTCCCGTGCACGCGCTGCACACTCGCTTAAGATTTGCAGCCCTCTGTGTTGATAATGAGTTTTTCTTCCATGGCAGAATGAATATTTCCTCATCTGAACAAATGTAGAATTTCTGGGAAGATTGAGGATTGTTTCCTCTGCCATAATCTCTGTGTTTTTCACAATATCTTTGACTGAAAACAAAAAAAAAACAAGAAAGGAAAACGTGTATTTCTGCACGTGGGTTAAAAAAATGTGGCAATTGCGACTGTATAACTCTGTTCTCTTTACAAACACTTCCTTGAAAGTTCTTCCAATATATTTAAAAGTTCTTGGCATGTTCTATGCATGAATAGATAGCATTTGGCAATAACTCCCAGGAAAAATGTTTTAAACAGTTAAAACAGTTATCTCTCAAGGTAACCGCCACTTTTCTCCTCAATTTAAAAAACAAAAATAAATATAGCTCTGTCAGGGAGAAAAATCATGGTTATTGTATTTCGACTGTGTTGTTTTCAATTCCGTGTTTTTTTTAACATAAAAAATTAAAACATTGGACATGAAAATTGTAGAGGTTGTAGGATCCAGTGATTGACTGGCTCACAGCGGGCCGCATATTTGTTGCATGAGACGATGTAGAACATGAGGCAGGTAATTTTTCACACGCAACAGGGTGCAGCCGCAGGAGTTTATTATCTCAACCAATGAGTTGATGATGTGCAGCCTGTCACATTAGATTTTTTTTAAAATACAACTCATAGGGTTGGTTTCTTCTCTCTCCTTGTTCCTTAAGAAGGTACCTTCCGATAGTTAGCAAAGAATAAAATTGGGATATTACTATCCAGGTGGTTGTAGCTTCAGTTTTTTGTCCTGTTATTTTCTTTATTGGGCAATCCAGCTGAGAAATACTTTGTATTTCCCACAGATATAGTCCTACGTACATTCCGGGGCCAAACATGTCGAAAGGGTCCTGAATATCGAGCATCTCTCATACCAAATGCTATAAAATGCTTTAAGAGGCTTTTATGAGAGACAAGACAGTGATTCACAGTGCCAGTAAAATTATGTTATTAATCTTTTGGTTGGAATCCATTTTTTACCTATCCTATACCCATGTTCTACCCCCAAAGCTTTTTACAACAGAGAAAAAGTATCACAACTACCACTTCACATCTGTCTTTCACGTGGGCTGGTATAATCAGTTCCATGTAAAATGATTCTTAGTCCTTGGAATTTGCTGCCTCCAGCTCTGATCAGCTGGAGGCAAGCTTGTTTCCCATAGTATGCTGCCATCAGGGCAGCAAGACTGTATAGAGTTTGCTTTGAATAAAGAAAATAAAAATACTAAGGCACATTTTCCAACAAAGCTTCAAATGCACTTGAGCTACTGTTTTTGCAAAATCAAAAACTAGAGGATGGTTGAAATTCAGAGAGACCATTAAAATGGATTTCCTTCTTGGTCGCAAGAAAGTGTTGGAAAACAGCAGCTCCGAAAGGGAAAACAGGGATGATACCAGTCTGTGTTATGTGAGGGTTTGAAGGGTTTTGAATATTCTCAATTTCGGTCTTCATGGAACGCCTTGGGCGCCCCAGAATGAACTGCAGAGTGTTGCTGGGGAGAGGAAACTCACAAAGTAAAACAATTCAATGCGTATGTTTCTTTTCTCCAGAGATGCATTTGGCAATTATCAAGGTTCAAACCTTCTAACCTTTACCACTGTCAGTTTAAATCAGGGAACAACACATTCGCTTTATTTAACAGAGATCTTTATCAGTGATTAGACTCTGTACTACTGCAATTAAGCAAGAACTGCAGATGGACGGATCCATTATTAAAAGCAGAGCCTCTCTGGTATCAGTCCTGACAGCCATTTGTTAGATTAACTCTCACTGCTCACTGCAACGGAGGGGAAAAGGCGGAATTCATTCTGCAGAGAACTGGGAAGTGTTGTCTGTCAGACTAAACATTCAAAGTTTGCAAAGAGGTTTTGTTACTCTGAATGATGGGGCTCAGGTTCTGCATTCATATTCAGAAAGGTTTAAGATTGGTCTTTGTCATTGTAGTCTTTCAAAGGGTGGATCAACTGGCAAATGTCACAGGTGTAGCCATAAACCACCTTGCATGCAATTAGTGAAAAGCTGAATAGTGAAAGTGCAATTTGAAAGCAGCAATGTAGATTAAATTGAGAACAGAAGCATGGCTAATACTCTCTTTGAGTGGTTTGTTGAAGTTGTTTTTTTAAGAGTAAAAAATACTTTGGCCTGGCCTAGAAGAGGGATTTGAGGCTAACCTTTTTGTTAATCTATGCAGTCTTGAATTTGATTTATATGAGGTCCATAAAAATAAATGCAATTTTGAATATTATAAAAGGTTTAATAATTATTAAGTTCATTGCAAAAGACCAAAACAAAATCATTTTGGTCTCATCTTACACCTAAATGAGTACTGCATATGTTAGCCCACAACACTGTAGATATTTTACAATAAAGGCATTACCATGGGACTCCTGGCAGGTAAACATGTCAGTTTAGTGCAAAGCCGTGTCTTGGAAGGTTTACTATAAGATACTCTTTCCATTTTCAGATGACGGATGCAATAGAGCTTTATGGAATGTTTAACACTTGGGATACTGCATTGCAGCCCAAAACTTTTTTCAAACTCTCTACAGCTTCATCTCTGATCTGTCTGGTGTGTTCCTTGGTCTTCGTGATGCAGTTTGTTCACTAATGGTCTATAAGAAACCTTTGATGCTTTTTAATAACGGGTGGATTTATACTGAGATTAAATCACACACAGAAATAGACACCATCGACTTCTTAGGAGACTTCTAAAGGTAATTAGTTACACTGGATTTTTACTTAAAGGCATCAAAGTAAGGATGACTGGAAGAATATGCTATACTTTTCAGAATTTTATGTGCAAAATAAAGTAACTTAAAAGAACTTGAATTGCTCCTACCACTTCACATTAGTGCTTTAAATCACATAAAAGTTCACTAAATACGTGTAAAATCAAAAAAGAAAAGGAGAGTGTGTCTGGAAGGCACTGCACATATATGAGGGGCCTCATACACATACAGTGATCACAGAACTTGTATCATTCATTCATTAGCAACTCCTCTGAAAGACACGTATTTCAACGATGTGTATTTAAAAGTAATGAAATCAGGGGACTTCAGGGCTTAAATGGGATCACTGTTTTTATAAGTCGAAAGGTTAATCCGTTCTCCAACCCAAACAGATTGTGTTTTAATCCGCTTTTAATCTGAACTCAATTGGAGACAAAACACATCAGTATTAATATTGTAACGTGGCTGAAAAAACTGTTTATATTGCATGCTGAGGATTTAAGCTGTAAATGCCACACTGCATGAACATAAACAATTGCCAAAGCTGTATATGGAGACAATTTAATAGCAAACTTATATGTTCTTTATAGATTTTAAGACAACACAGTCTGTTAGTTTGAATGACTGTGCTTCTCATCCTGAGTTTGATTTGGCTTTTTTTTTTTTTTATAGAGGGAAATATAACTAAGCTATAACCTTTATTGATTACACATTTCCCTCCAACGGTAGCACGGTCTGCCTCTAATTATGTCATTAAAAGTAAACGTCACACTAAACAACATAAGTCCAACACAACAAAACGTAGAAAAGAAATTGAATATTTACTGCTGACTTTATCAGGTCATAATGTTTTTGTTTGTTCAGTCATTGAGGTTGTTTTAGCACATACTAAACAAAGCTCTCCAGCTCTTTGCATAAAAAAACTAGCTTTTAATAAATTTGGAAAAGAATCCAGTATTCCCTTTTGGCATGTTTTGGAGGTTTTGGCTTGAGTCATATTGTTGAATGGTAAACCTAAACCAAAGTCCCAAACATCCCAGATGCTCCTCCATATTTCCAATGGGTCGCATTGGGAATAAATTCACAGAGAAGGGCTATTATCCATCTGTTTGTCCTTGCACTTATTCACATATTCATCCATCCAGTCTCCAGACCAGATGTCCACTTCAGAGACAACTACTTCACGCATCTCAATGTTTCTGTAATATCACGGAATGACATTGTCAAAGTTGTTTTATGATAAATGTGAGTAGGTGTATGGTAAATAAATTGAACAAATTAATGAAAGTAGCATGAGTTAACATAGATCTGCACTGTCTCTTTTATATATATATATATATATATATATATATATATAAAGAAAAAAAAAAAAGCAAAAATATTTTTCTTTTTTTTTTTATCTCACAAGAGACACACAC
>CAEFZY010072819.1:0-23181 GCA_903066815.1 Brachyrhaphis roseni | reverse complement strand
TGTAAAATTCGGCTTGATCTAAAGCAAAATTCACAATAATCACAAGGGGGTTCAAACACAGGAATTCAGGTAAAATGTGTCACCTTATTTAAATTATTAAGAAAATAAATATTCAAACACGCACTGAGAAAACTGTTGACCTTTAGCAATAAGGATTTATTCCAGAAATTCCAATAACATGAAATAATACTTATTCTAATAAATAGAATAATACCCAACAAACTTTCAAAATTAATCATAGGTAGGATTTAGATCCCTCAGTTCAAATCAGCAAAAGTTCCTAAACAATTAAATGTCCCAAAGTCCTGGTCTCGCTCAAGAGAATTTTGTCCTTAAAAGAGTTCCATATCCCGGAAATCCCGAAACGAAGTCCTGGAAGCAACTTTCCGAATTGTCCAATGTCTTTCTCCAAATGGAAAAAAAATACAAAACCCCAAAAACGATGATAAAGAAAAACAAAAACAGTGGTACCACCAAAAATCCCCGAAGGGAAAAATAAAGTCTAGATCTCACCGGGAGCGTCCTTTTAACCCCTCGGCGGCGTCTCCGTGCACCGGGCGGCGTTTCCTCGGTGCCAGCTCCAAACCAGTTCCTGATCTCGACCTGCTGCGCTGGGACGAACTCTGATCGCTGTTTTTAATCTCTTTTCTTAGTACTTTTACTTGTTTTAAACAGTCATTCAAAGCAAACTCCAGCCGCTCCGATCTTTCGGTGAGCGTCTTTCTCTCCGGGTGTGCCGCTCTCGCGCCGTCACACACGCCCCCTTTTTAATCACTAATTTCACCCACCTGAAAACCGTATGATTTTTTCCCCATTTCAGTAAAACCAGTGGAAATAAGAATAATTTTAACCAAGAAATTACAGCAACTGTCCTACAAAACAGCCTGTTAATTCCACTCTCATTTAGAAATAAAACGGAACATAGTGGTTATGTTACAAGCTGAGATGGCTCAATCCTGATCTCCAACTTGAGCCAATCAGACATTTGCCAGAACAAAGGTAACCATTTAGTAACCAAATAGTCCACAGAAATGTTTGTTAGTGCATTGCAGTGTCCAGAGGCCTTCACGACAAGAGAAGGGAGGAAGAAGATGGACCAATGGGAAGCTGAGGTCAAGCAGAAAAAAAGAAAGAAACTGATATGAGCTGACATGAAGCAGAAACCATCTGGTGGAAGCAACTGGCCAACGCCCACACGCCCACACACCCACACACACACACATCAGCTCAGTTTGGCCTGAAGTTCAGCTCCAACAATGCAGCAGCAGAGAAAAACTGTCTATCAAGAGAAACACCAACTCATCTGCCTGATAACAAAGTTCTTTACTGACTAAATTAAATCAATTCCCACCCAAACCACTCCATCAAAAAAGAATAAATAGCATAGAATTCGACACAAACAAGCAACACATCCATATGCCGTCATAATTACACTTTAAACCAAACACTGACATAAAAACAGACACATTTTTCCCAAAATCTGTTTCACTTCAGACTGAAAAAAGTTAACATACAAATAAAACTGATAAAATGATAATATTATATCAGTAGTAGATCAGAAAAAACTATAAAAAAAATTATGATAAAACTGAAAAAAACAAAACCAATTTATATTGTAGTGAGTCAGGAATATAAAGCGGTGCACTAACTAAACTTGATGGACTGTTGCACTGAGTCAGCTTAAAACTGAAACTTTTATTCGTACTTTCTACCTCCAATGAGTGTCTTAATGAGGGGGTGTAAAATCTGTGGCTGCTACTCCACCCAAACCATCAAGACAGTAACTCTTTTAGTAGACCAGATTCAACTCCTTCTGCTTTTGTTTATAACTGAAACAGGAACAACTGGAGCAATTTTCACAATTGAGCTCTGCAATCACCGGGAGTCAACACTGTACTCCCCGAACAGGACGGATGTTGGACTCACCAGTTTGTAATCTCTGTGCAGCTTGTTGTACTGGAACATGTTGCAGAGCACGGTGGAGGCCGCCCTGGCAGCCCGGAGACTCCCAGAGCTAAACAGAGACGGCAGGCGGGTCACAGTGAGGCAGTGAGGAGGAGGACACACACACACACACACACACAGAGGTCAGACCATCACCAGTAAACATTTAGAAATGACATGATAAATTCTATGAAGACATCTCTCTGTGGGGTCAGTGGCCGTCCGATGAGCAGCAGCTTATAAACAGGAAACGGATGCAGCCGATGAAGGAAGATTCTGTCAGAATTGGAGGAATTAACTACAGCTGACCTTTGACCTTGATCTGCAGAAGCTGTCAGTCCTACCTGTTATCATGCGACGTTTTTATGCCCATCAGCTTAGGAAGGCCGTTGAAGTAGGTGATATCTCGGGCAGCTAAAGAACTGCAGGTGACCAGGTGGTTCAGGGCCCCACACATGTTGACCACCACCTCACTGGACGGGGTCTTCTCCAGGCCATCAGCAGGCAGCCTGGACACCAGAGCGTTCACCATAATCTTAGCTGCCAACAGAAGAGCCAGTCAAAGAGTTTTATGTTTATTTCGAGAAATGATATGCAACATAAAGATGCTTTTTTGATGGAGACAAAGGCTCTCACCCATGTGGCCTTTGTCTGCAGCGTGCCTGGTCAGGTTCCTGAGGAGGCCGGTCAGCGGCCTGAGGAGCATCTCACTGCTGCTGTCCAGCAGATCCAGCAGCATGGGGACCATCCTCTCCTGTTCACTCACCACGCCGCTCAGCACCGCTGGCCACTGACACACACACACACGCACACCCCCACCACACTTCACTGCTCCAACCTGCTCCGTTTACGCTTCTCCTCCAAAGACATTTTATATGAAAAGAATCAAACCAGTTCAAGAAGTAAATATTTAAGTGAGATTATTATGGGATGTAAATGTTCACATGTTCTTTATTTGGATACTTGGTATGAGGAACAGCTGTAAAGTCAACGACTTGTCTGCTGCTGCTGCGTCCAGAGGAGCGAATGCTGCAAGTCAGTAGTTGTTTCCATTACAAATGTGCAAATTTTTGTCTATATTCAGCTGATGTCTAAAAAACACAATTTCACAACTGCAGAGTTTCCACTAAGTAAGAAATTAAATTAAAACCACATGACATGACTGAACTTTTTTCCGCAATAAGATATTATAAATCATGGCAACAACAGATGCAAACAGTTACATGACATATATTCATAATTCAGTCATGGTGCTTGAACTTATCTATCGGCCAATCAGAGGAGAGGTTGGCTTCTTTTTCAGGTGTTGGTACGACAAGCCCCGCCTACTTTTGGGAAAATGTAGTCAGTGATTTTACAGAAGAGTAATGGATTCAACATGTTGGAATAACAACTATTTCTGAACTGTGATGCTGTGAGAGCTCTGGTGGAGCCAACTGAACATTGTCTGAAAAAACAAAAACAAAAACAAGCTATCATATTCCTACTAGTCCTGCTACTTCCTGTCGTCTTCTTTGTCATTTTCACCAGTAGTAACTGTTGATCATGTGACTCGTGATACAAAGAAAGCGTTATCAATAGAGTTTTGTAAAACACATTTGTTTCGATATGGATGAATAACCACCTCATTCTATCGCAATTTTTTTTCTTCAAAATTGGCGAGTTTCCATTAAGAGAATTTACATTGTTTTTGTGATGTCAATTTGTGCAATTTTATGGCTAATGGAATAGCAGCTAATGACTTGATGCAATCTGTTGGGTTTTCTTAGTTAGAAAACTCATTAAACTAATTTAAATAATTAGCTGAGCCAAATCTAATGCTTGATAACCAGCATCAATCGGAATCTGTGTGTGATTGAATTGAAATGGAATTTTTTTCTAAAGCTTCTTCAGACGACATTTGCTGTGAATTGGCGCTATAGACATAAAGTGAATAGAATTGTTGTTTGTCATAGTGAGCCTACCCATCCTTCTCCAGATGTGATGTTCTGCAGGGCTCCAACAACAGCTTCTACTGCAGCTGAGCTGCTTTCACTGTTCTGCAGGACCTGCTTGTAGAGGGCCACGCCTTTCGGGTGCCACAGCCACTCAGAGTCCTTGGGGTATGACAGTCTTGGAAGATTCCTGTGTTGAAGCTGTAAAGAAACCTTCATTAAGTCACTTTGGAGAATCTTCATCCACAGAGCACATGATTACCAGTTGGAACCGCTCTGCCCTGGTCCTCACACCCTGAGTGGGCAAGAAATGCCCCTCTGTAAAAACCTTAGAAGTGTTAGCATCCGGTGAGATAGACCTCACCTCATTGTTCTTTTTGCTCTGCACAGTGAAGCAGCCAATCATCTCATCAGTTCTGGAGGCTGAAGCTCTCGATGGACCCTCCAGGTGGAGGCGGACTGACGGAGGAAGCTCCACATACAGCTGGTACGACAGATTCCTCATCACACACAAGGAGTTTTCCAAACCCTAAACAGGAAGAAAACACAAGATTCAACTTCAGACTAGATGACTGGTTTTTTTTTTACTTTTATTAATGGTTCACATAATGCTTTGACTTCAAAGCATAATTATTTTATGTGCAACTTCTTTTTATTTGAAGCTGTGGAACACATGGCTTTTTGAGACTAAAAGATATATATGTAGAGGCTCTAGAGCAACAAACACACACTAAGTGACACAGTAGTGGATATTTAAAGTGACATCAGATGTTTCAGCTGATATCTGGAACCACATTTAGAAAACAGGAAAGTAAAACACCACAGACACGAGTCGTGTTGGAATAAGAGCTTTTCCATAAACAGGAACCACTAGTTTCTGAAAAGGATGAGAAAATAGAAAAAACTCCAGAAATTACATCAGGTCACTGTGAAGTAAAACCACAACAACACACAACTTCTAATTTACCAACAATAAACACATGCTATGGGGCGTCACATGATGCAGTGGTTATAGACAGAGGCTAGAACCCCGAGACTGTCGCCCTGAGTTCAACTCCTGTCTCTGGTTCCTTTGCTGCATGTCTTTACTCCCTTCACATCAGATCAGATCCATTAGAAAAGCAAGTCTTCAGTGAGACATTCACCAAGAGACCAAGACAAATATTTAATTTATTGTCAAATTCACTGATTTGATGAAAGCAAAGCAAAACTGGTTTACTGACTAAGGAAATAATTGCTCTACACAGCTTTTAAAACACTACATCAACTTTAAAGTTGCCAAGTAAAACAATCAATCAACTCTAATATGTTGCAATAAAAAAAGCCCAAAAAACAAGCAAAAATATCAACACATTCTTTGTCAAGATCTTTGTCATTCACCCTCCAGAGCAGAACAACATCAAAGGTGGGTTATTATCATCATGTGTGAGTATCTATTTTCGTCCCATTTGTTCTGAATCACTTTCAGATGAAGTGTTGTGTTTCCCAGCTCTGCTCCTTGAGGCACTCTGCACTGCATGTTTCAGATGATTCCTGATTTAAGAGCCTGATTCAGGTGATTGCAGTTCAACAAAAACCTGAAAATTATAATAAATTGAAATTATGTGTGCTTGAAGCAGGGAAACATCTAAAACATGCAGGGCAGGATCAGGGTTCAAAAATGCTGTTTTTTGAACCCTGATCTCTGTGCTTATTTTCTTTTTGTGGTTGCCGTAGTTAAAACCAGAAAATCAATTAAAAATAACTTGGAGGTGTGTGTTTATGGTGTGATTTTTGTGTCACTAAGTTGAACCTGCAGTGCCTCATATATTGGGCTTGAGTAAACAAGAGTGGACGTAAAGATGCTAATGTTTAGCAGGCTGCTAAGGCAGCTAGCTCCTGTGGGTAGGAGACAGAGACAGACAAGTGTAACACATTGCTAAGAAGTTAAATACGTGTCTTTAAGATTTTAATACTTTCTCATGCCAAAGATGAACACCATTTTTTGCCAGATACAAATGTAATGAAATACTCCACGGGGACAGAGAGTCATTTGAACAGTTTATGACTGAGTTAAAGTGTGGAAATGTTAGCAGTGACAAAATGACCTGAGACTGGATTGTCGTTACACCGAAATTCCCACAATTTAGAGAAAAACGGCTGAGCCAAGGGTCATATTTAATAGTAAAAAAAACACCCACAGACATCACAGAACCAATTAAAAGTCATGGTCAGTCCACACATGAGCATACAATGACCAGTGCATTCCCCTTACTCTGACTCAGAGTATGGGGAACACAATGTAATGAGGTGGGACAGCCATGTGGGAGCTGAGCCTGGAGGATGTGTGCCCTGCAAAGGGAAACAAGTGTAAAAAAGTGCAATACAATCAAACGTTTTCTGTTGTGCTATTCTGAAAAAACCCATCAAGCCAGTCGCTCTCAGTGAAATGCAGGTGAAAACATGTTTATAAGATTCTGATTTTGACAAATAGAGCACAGCGCCCCCTGTGCCTAAAGAGGACACACTCTCCATGAATTAGAAGTCACATGATAAAAACAGACACATAAATTGTCAGTGGTCATGAATTTTTCCTTTAAATATTGGTTAAATTTTAACACGTCTTCCAGGTTTTTTTTAAATTCTATTTCCTTAATAGGAGACAAAATTTGTGGAGCTAGGAACCTTGCATCCTGGTTCCATGGTAACTGACAGACCTTGTAAGAAATAATTTACCCGGCCATGTTCACTGGTCTGTGGCCCGGTTCTAATACACCATAGTAGTATTATTATTAGCCAGAAATATTCCATTAAGATTAAAAATCTCTTATGCAAGAAAAACCTGGCCAAGACTGGCAGCAGCAGATAGAATTACTACCACTGGGTTAGTGAAAAACAGTAAAATCTCAAATAATGGCCACCGCCTCTGTAATGACACCATCTTTGTTAATCATCAGACCTATCAGAGGCCATCATTCTATGTCTGTTGGGTTTTTATCTGCTCAGAGCTGCTGGTATTTTAGGTAATCTGCAGTAATGATGTCCAGTGGTTCTGAAATCAGACCTCTCTGTGTGTACTGCTGCATTATTTACAGTGTTAGTGAGATCAAGTTACCTTATCATCTCCTCTTTCCTCCAGCTGAATGTAGCACACCAGAGAGTCCACCAGACCCTGTGTGCTTCTCATCTTCCGTCTCGTTCTCTCATTTACTGAGCTCAAGTTCCTAAACATACAGACACGAGGTGAACACACAGACACGTTTATACCCGGCAGGAAACATGTCACTGCAGAGGTGACTTTGACCTGGTTATTATAAAATTCAACCTGTTTTATCTCAATTCTGGACTCAATTTTCTAAAGATGAAAGTATGTCTAATCACTAGAGGAGGGCCAAAAAAAATCAGTTCACATCTATTGTCGATTTAAAGTGTGCAGTGACATGAGAATGTGGTGACGTACATCAGAGGAAATTACAAAAATCAAAGAGAGATTCAAACGGCAAACATTTGGACTCATTTCGGTTTTTATCGATACCTGGGAAGAACGAGCCTGACAGGAGCTTCACCGTGTGCTAGCTTTGTAACATGATTATTGATAAATTTGGGAATACAGCAAATATAAAATTTAATTCCTTTCAGTTTATTTATATGATGCCAATTCACAACAGAAGCCCTCTCTTTACAAAAAAATCATTATAATTCAATCACATCCGTACTTTCTAATTGATCTTAGTTATCAAACAGTAAAGTGTACGCAATTAGTTATTCTAAGTAGTTAAAAAAAAAATCTGTCAAAGGAAATCCAGCAGATTCCATCAAGTTATTGACTTGCAGCAAATATGCAGAATCAGGCTGCAGCCTGGCTGAGGTCCAGAGCGCTGAGAGGCGAGTGTGATTGGTCAGAAGTTTGTGGGCGGGTTTTATGCAGAACTGCTCAGACAGTAATAATGATATTTAGCTTCAACTAGTCCTCTTCCATGACCTGCTTTTTGCATCCGCAGGCGACATGAATCTGACACAATGATGAATTATGTGCATTTGTACGGTTAGTTACTAAATAATTATAAAAACTGTCAAATGACTAAAAACTCCTCCACTGATAAAGCTGTCTGCAGAAAGGTGGCGCTGTCTCAGTGACAGCTTTGTAAAAGCAAAACAAACAATGCAGGCAGGGAGCAATTCTGTCTATGCATGGATTAATATTTAAAATTATATAAATGTGACACTTTAAAGCTGCAGTATGTAATTTTTATAAAGAATATGTTTTTTACATATTTGTTAAATTATTTCGACAGTTTGTTATGAGGAAGATAATCTGTGAAAACGTTGCTCTCCTCCCCCTCCTCCCTGAGATACCGTTGCCATCTGGAGAAAAGCCCCACTACCGACCAGAAACAAGCAATCAGAGCCAGGAGGAGGGTCTTGGCGCTGTCAATCAACTTATGTACATGCTGCTGAATTTCCTAAAGGCGGAAAAACAACTTACAATCACAGGAAAACTATTTATCCAACATCATCTGTAGTGATGCTAACTAGACTAGACTAGCATTCACAACATGCTATGCTAGCTGCAGCATGGCAGAAAGCAAAGAGGGGATAGAGAGAGAGGATGTTCAGTGCTACACAAGTTGTGATTGGCAGCGCTAAGGCCTGCTGCCAATCTGTCTCTGATTGGTTGTTTCTAGTTGGCAATGGCAGTCGGCAGAGAAGCTCAATGTTTTCACAGATTATCTGTCTGATATCAAACTCTCACACCATAGTAACAGTTTGAACAAATATGTAAAAATAATAATAATTCATGAAAGTTACAAACTGCAGCTTTAATGTCTCCATTTGTCATTCTACCTTGAACACCAGGTGGTGGTGGATCACAAGGATCCCATCTGTACCTTTGGGTTTAAAAGCTCTAATCATTATGGATAAATGTTTAGATTCAATCGTGGCCCCACAAATGGGATACAATTATTCAGCCCATAATACCTGAATTTCAAGAATTTAAGTGATTACTAAGAGGCCTGGTGCTTTGTTGGCATTAATTAGATCTGAATCAGACCTTAATGACTCATATAGTATGAATTAGGTTGTTAGAGAAATAAAGAAAACACTGGAGAGTTTCTTTCAAATTATAATTTTTGCTTGAATTATGTTGATGATGTTTTACTTGCCGACCTCTGAGCTGTGACAAATATGATTGACTAACTGAAATTTGAATAAAACTGTTTTTAACATATGTTTTTTGTTCCACTAAAAAAACTCCCTCAATAAATCTTTGTGGTTTATCGTTTTAAAAGCAACAACATTTCTAGTGAAAATTCCCAGTAGAATTAGCAAACAAGGACTTGTTTTATGTTTGAGGGAGTGTGCAGAAGTAAATAAAGAAGTAAAAAAATAGCTTACATAAGAATAATTTAGGTATTTTCACTCCTTTTCTTATTTGACACAACAGCTAAAAAAACCCCCATCAACTCTAAAAATTGTTATTTTGGATTTCTGCAGTACTTGGAATCAGACACTTGTCCAACTGGCTGCTGGGCCCCACATGATCTCATGGTTTAGATATGCAGCTTAAAGTTGAAAAGACAAAAAAATTTGCAAAAAAGCTCAAAGAGATAAAGTAGTGGATTATTTTGTTAATCTGTTGTACAGTTTCATGTAATCCTGGTTCAGATTTTCACTAAACACTTTTTTTGATCACTTAGGAGATTAACAGGAGGGGAGGTTTTGCTCTGGAATTAATATGTGCTAATATCAGCAGTGTTGTTGTGGACACGGGGCTGCAGACTGTGTGTTTCAGACTCCTGCTGACTGGTTGGACCTGAAACATCACCAGCTTCCTGTCAGTCACTTTGTGTTTGTCTGTCATGTTGCTCCAGTTTATCCGGGGGTCTTGGTCCGGTTCTCACCTGAGGCAGCCAGTGGTATTGTTGAAGATCTCTTTCTCAGACGGGTTCAGAGGGATGCTCTTGCAAAGTGGAACCAGAATTTTCTCAGTTAGAAGTGATAGCGCTTCCACAGCCAGCCTGTCCTTCAGGTTGTCTCTGGAGGACAGATTCCAAAGGACACCTAACACACAGAAAAGACCGGAATGACTAGTGACACACACACACACACCCACACGTCTTTTTTTAACACAGACTTATACTGTGGTGCGTATTTGCTCACATAACAAGCTTCCTCCGATGTTGGGACATTACATTCCTACCTGTGATGGTCTTCCATAGCTCCTCATCGTGTTGGCTCAGGATGTTGACCAGAGCCATCAGTCCTCCTGCCTCTATCAGGGCAGCCTTGTTGTCAGCATTCTCATATATGAGATTCCGTGTAGCCGCTGTAGCGTAGCGCTGCACCTCTAAATGGTCACTGGAGAAAAGCTGCACCAGCGCCGAAACACCACCCAGAGCACAGACCTCGGACACACACAGAGAACCTCTTACACTTTGCGCTTTTATCAAATCTATCAAAACTAAGCTTTGAGTTTGGAAATGACTGACATCCCCCTGCTCCTGTACACAAACCTATCAGAAAATAATATTTTACCTTCTGTTCTAATTCGGATTAAATCTACAGAGTAACAATAACACTCAGAGTAATCTAACGTTCATGCAGCAGTTTTTGGGAAAACTGAACTCTTGGGAATAACAAGAAAACAAAACATACAGTGTGTGTGTGTGTGTGTCTGTCTTTTAGGGAAAAATACAACGACATCTATCAGTTCATGTTCACTTATTATTAGAGCTACCTGCCAATCTAATATTATTTACATGAGGAAAAAATCTGTGTGCAGGGAACCAAAACATGCTTTAGCCCATAGAACCACACTCTACTAACTGTGTATATATTCAGTGTATATGATTTGGAAATATAAATCATTTTTAATGTTCTCTAAAAAACCTTCAGAAGACTCGGAACACTGAACAATTTTAAAACTAAACTCTCTAATGTACATTATTAGGCTTGACCAACACAAAGTAATGAAATTGAAGAACAATTCTACAGGTCTGTAAAATGATTTTACAAATAAAAATCAAGAATATGTAGCCTGCATAGCCAGTTAGCCCCTATTACATTAACAAACATAAATGAAATACAGTGCAACAAATATAGTCAAACATAACCACAAACTTAAAGTACCTGGTTCTTGGCATCGTTGCTATGGTAACATTGGTGTTGTATATAAGCAGCTCCCAAAACTTGCAGAGAAGTATTTGATTCAGAAAGATATCTGACAGCTGTGGTCATGTCAATGCTCTGCATCCTACACACATACACACACACACACCCACATACACACACAAGAGAAAAAGAATGACTATATTAATGCAGATTCATTTCATATGAAACTGTTTTAATAAGCCAGCAGCAGTTCAGACAGATAGAGAGGATCTCTGCAGACCTAATGTAGTTAATCTGGTTAGAAATGTGGGACAGTAAATATTTCACTTGGCTGTGATGTTTTGCACTTTGAACTAAATGTCCTCTACAGTCAATGATTTTCTTCCACATCTATAGGTAAACAGGAGACCTGTCCTCTGTCCCTGTCTGTCCCTCACAGACTCAGTCTTTATTATTATCACCTGTTTAAATCATCTAAATAATCATCTGAACAACCTTCTTGGGAAAGTGTTGAAAAACTACATGACTGAATGTAAGATTGAACTTAAAGTTGGTATAAAATCATGTCAACATTTATGATTTATTTTTGTTTATTTAAACTGCTGTCATGACGATGTGTTTGGACCAAGTGTTGGACATGTCAAATCATTAAGATTTTTTTAGAGCTATTTTGTTTCCTTTTTCAGCCACTTCAGTCAGACAGTTATTGTGCAGGAACTCCTGGTAATTGTGCCTGGTTCTGACTGATTGGATCTGATCAGTCAGATACGATCAGTATTCTGGCTGATACGATCAGTCAGAAGAAGATCAGTCAGATATTCTTCTGACTGACTGATATGTGACAGACAATCTTGTGTTTTTATAAACAGACACATTTGTCCGTGAATCAGAAGTAGAGAGATAAAAAATGAACTTAGTGTTCTCACTCTGCCAGAGGATCGTTGCTGTGTATGGAGGCGGCATCCATGATGTCTGCTCCCTTGCCGACGCTCCTCAGAGAGCGCAGCGAGGCAGCCCGGTGCAGCTGTGCATACTGGGACGTGGCTTGGTTGGTCCTGGAGGCATGATGCTGCCACTGCCCTGTCATGCTGTCCCCTGCACTGGTGAAGCCCCGGCCGTTCCCCAGCCAGCCCTCCGGCCCCAATGCAGAGCCGTGCTGCTGGTAGTACTGCTGTCTGTTGGTGATTCTGTTGATGATGCGATGAGATGGACCTTTATAGGTGTACTGGTAGGGCAGCTCCTCCTCCTGCCAGGGCCCTCTCTCCTGGGCCAGGACCCCGCTCAGGGATCGCCTCAGGCTTCCAGGTGGAGGAACGCTGAAGGGCACAGAGGACTCTGGGTGGGGTGGACGGGTCAGAGGAAGAGCTCTGTGGTCGTCCTGGCACAGAGACTTGGAGCGTTGGCTTCGACTTTGCATGTGAGAGGTGTGGAAGCTGGTCTGCATGGAGGCGCTTTCTTTATGCCTGACCTGAGAGCTGCTGGACATCCCAGAGGCCTGAGACGACACTGCAGACACCTGCAAGGTGGTTGGTCATAGAAAAGTAGATCTTAAGAGACTTTTCTTACGGGAACAGGAAATAAGATTTGTTATCAAAACTACACAGATGATACACTGTTCTATATAATGATGTCACCAGGTGACTCTGAACCACCCAATCACTGAACAGATAAATGTGTGATTGTGTCATAACTTTCTCCAGCTGACAACAGAAACAAAACTGAAGTTATTATCTTTGGACCTAAAGAGGACCAATCTAGTCTCAACGCACAAATTCAGTTATTACAGTTGGAAACTAGAGATCAGAATCCTGGATGTAGTGATGAACTCATGGAAGGATGATTCAACCTTCCATGAATACAGTTACAAAATCAGCCTTCTATCACTTGAAAAACATTTCCAGGATTAAAGGACTGATGTCTCATCAAGATCTAGAGAAACTCATTCGTGTGTTTATCTTTATTCACATCGATTAATGGAACAGCATTTTCTCAGGTCTGCCTAAAACATCAATCCTCCAGCTGCAGCAGATTCAGAACGCTGCTGCTGGAGTTCTGACTAAAACCAGGAAGATAGAGAACATCACCCAGTTCCACAGTCCTTCCACTGTGAGAATAGACATCACTGAACGGCTTAGAACCAAAATAAATTATAGATCTGCTGTTGTTGCATCAACCTTCCAGACCTCTCGGGACTCCTGGTTCTGGTTTTGCTCCGCATCCAGAACAAAACATGGAGAAGCAGCATTCAGTTTCAACGCTCCACAAAACTGTAATAAACTTCCAGAAAACGGCAAAACTGCTGAAACACTGAGTTCCTTTAAATCGATGATAAAAACCCAGCTGTTTATTTGCTTTTGAACCATGGAAGCGTTTTTCATGTAAAAGAAAACCCTTGGGGGGTTGAACAACGCTCTATGTCTCATTTCATAATTAATTAATGAATTAATTAATGGAGCAGTGATCAACATACTTCATGTGTATTGATGATTTAAACAATTGAGAAGATGCAATGTCTGTTACTAGTTTCACAATTGTTGACTGCATGATGTGATTATGATGTTTGTGTGCTTTCATGATGTAAAGCACTTTGAACAGTCTCTGTTTCACAAATCAACTTGATTGATTGATATTTTTGATAAAAACTCAGCAAGTTCTTATAGTTGTGAACTACACACCAGCATGGTTAATTTTCATTACAGACTGGTTGCTGATCAGCAGGAAGCTGACTGTGATGTCTGTATTGTTAGACGGGTCAGTTAAAGGCGTAGTCAGGCATCCTGTTTAGATTTAGTCTTTGTCTTTACATTGTTCCCAGCTGTGCAGAGAGCAGCTTCCATGCGTCTCCTGACCCTGTTGGAAACGGCAGGAAACTCCTACGCAATACCTGCTCATTGTTCTTGTTTTTAAAAAGTGTGTGGGAGGAAAAGTGTGTGCAGAAAATGAAAACAGTTGAGATAAAACTCTGTGGGATTCTATGGCTTGAGGGAACGTACTATCTTCTGATGGTTTGCAGGAATTTGTGTTGGTCAGCATCGCTGAACTGGAATGACCGCATGTCTGCGTTGGCGAGGACAGATGTGATTCAGCTCCAGTCTGAACATCAGTTCTAATCCTAATCACTATGCTGACTGTTTCACATCACTCAGTCAGCTGTTAAACCTCAGAGCGTCTGCTAGAAAAACACCAAACAAGTATGATTTGTCTGGGAGGGCTGATAGAGAAAAGCCTCTTAAAAATGGTAACAAGTTAGTTTTGCAAAGTTGCATCTGAAAGACCACAAGATGACTGGATCCTTATTCTTAGATATTGATTATTTGGATAAAAGAACATTCCGCAAATTTTTCATTTAACCATTTAAATCTTTTTATACATTAGAAAAACATTAAAAGATGCAAATAAACAAATAATTTATTTCCAATTAAGTTTCTGCTGCCTAATACTAAATCCCAGCATTCCTTTAGTGAACACTCGATCATTTGTAGCAAAGGAAGCATCTGCAGCTGAACAATCCTCAATGATGTTTGGATTAATTGATTAATAACTGAATATCAAAGGGTGCTTAATATGAGATTATTTTTTTATTGAATGTGTCACATGAGAAGCTCTGGGTAGAATAGATTTACAGACAAAGAATTTATATGGTGGTTTTATATCTTTGTCTTTGCAAGTAGAAATCTGAAAAGTGTGGGTTGCATTTGTATTCAGCCAGTCGTTATGGTGCGACCTTTCACTACAGTCACTGCTGCAGGTCTTTCAGGGCTCTGTCTCTACTGCCTTAGCAAACCCAGAGACAGAATCTTCTGTACCAAATCACTACAATTTTCAGTCAGCTTTACATCTAGACTTTGACTGGACCTTTAGAATGACTGAATATGTTTGGATCTAAAACCATTTCACTGCAGCTCAGGCTGGATGTTTGTTGTTCTGCTGAACGGTCAATATGCTTCCCAGTTTCAGGTTTTAAACAGATTTTGCTCCAGGGCGGCCAAGTTTTTGACTCTGTCTAACTCTGACCCTGTCTCTGCCCAGTATAGAGGGTGGACCATGGGGTTAGAGGGGAACACTGTGTTTTGATACACATGTAGGTCAAATAGTTATATATTTTTTGCTTCTGGCCAAGAGCACATGGCTTTTTTTCTTGCAGTTAACAACGATGGACCTCTGCAGCTGCTCCAGAGTTA
The DNA here is from genome assembly GCA_903066815.1 of Brachyrhaphis roseni. Taxonomy (NCBI): domain Eukaryota; kingdom Metazoa; phylum Chordata; class Actinopteri; order Cyprinodontiformes; family Poeciliidae; genus Brachyrhaphis; species Brachyrhaphis roseni. The sequence goes on along the minus strand of CAEFZY010072819.1, from coordinate 8,030 downwards.
CCAAGAACCTCCTTACTTCTAGGCTTTGGTTAATTTTCTCCAAGCCTGTCAGTTTAGTTAGAAAATCATGTCATGGTGGGTTTGCAGATGTTCCAGTTTACAGTATGGAATGATGGATTAAACAATTCTCTGAGATGTTCAAAGAGTGGATATTGTTATTCCAACCAAATCCTGATTGAAACGTCTCGACAACTTAACCTTTGACCTTCCTCTGTGTTGGTTGGTGAAGTTGGTACAACTAATGTTTTAGTTTTAGTTAAAAAACAGGAAAATGAAGAGCGTTTTAAAAACTACTTCCAGTTGTGCATGACTTTGTCACATAAAATCCCAGAAGAATTCATTCATGTTTATATTCATAGTGTGACATAATGTCACACCTTCATTTCTTTCAAGGTATTTTAAAATAGTTGCATGTTAAATGCATCATTTAGAATTTGTATTAATAAATATTTCTGTAGACTTATTGTTTTTGGCATGTTGGTATGTGAAGCTTTGTACTCACAGCCATGGGGCGAGTGGGTGTGCTGATCATGGACCTGGAACTGAAGCCGTGAGCCTGGGGAAAACTTTTTACTTCAGGAAGAATGTAGTCTACAGAAAGGAAAGAGCAAAACACATGTTATTTATTTGAAATATGTCACATTAAAACATAGCATCATACATCGTTAGGAAAACTGAGGCATTGTTTACATCGATTCCATCAGCCAATCCTGTCAGAATGCAGGATGGTATTGAACTGCATTAAAATAAGTCCATCTGCTCACATCCACAGAACGGTGCTAATTATCTGATTATTTGCTTCTTTTTTCTACATTTATGAATTAAATGACTGATGATCTTGCACTTTTTTCAATGCACTTTGAACGCCGTCAAATAATTATTATTCAAATTCGTTTAAGGTTGAAGCGATTCATCGGATTCATTGTAACAAATCGATTATTGAAATAATTTAATAATTGATTAATTGGAGCATACAGACTCTAGCAAAGTCCTTTTGCTGAAAGAGCAACACACTCAGAGCAGGAACTAAAACAAAAGTAAACAAAAATGTATATACATTTTGCAGTTCAGATTAAAAAAAACCTTTGTCTGTTGATACGTTCTACCCAGAACTCTACAAGAGGCAGTTTTAGCTTCAGCTGGTTCAAATTCTCTGGAAAAAAGTATAATCTACTCAGCACCTCTTGCTGCATTTTTAATCAGTTAATAAAAACTGATGTTCAGTCCAGCAATATGAAAAGCTCATGAAATCCTTCTAATATTGGTGTTAGAAGGATTGTTCAGCTGCAGATGCTTCCTTTGCTACAAATGATCAAGAGTTCACTAAAGGAATCCTGTTAGTGACTTTTAAACAGTAAAATGTTTATTTTATTATTTCAAAAATAATTGCAGTATTTGTTTAAAAAGAGTTTATGTACCGCTGCAACAGCATGAAATAATTCTTAAACATTATTTAGGAATTAAATAATGTTTACATAATCCTGTAGGATTTGTAGCAGTGGCATACATGTGTTGTATATAAGATGTGAGACATCAGGAAAGGAAGTAATAATTTAATATTCTTATCAGAACAATTTATTTCATTCAGTGTAAACTGCAACTATCTGGAGCTCTGTCACAGCTCTTAAGGGGGGCACCTAGAAACTTAGCCACTGTCCAATTCCTCCACATTCTAATCATACTTTTCTAAAGCTGAGAGGAAATATAAACACAACTGCATGGCACAGCAATATTTTATTTGCTTTCAATACAAAACATAAACTAAAGACTGACTGGACATGTAGATAGGCCGCAAAAATAAAATCTGAATGTAACTGACAGATATTGTTCCTCAAATGCTCATGGTAGCCAGCAGATGTACCCCGGGTCAAAACCGCCACTGTTACTGTTACTTATATTTCAGACTACAAGAAGAGGATCAGTAAGAACCAGAGAGGAATCATTCAACTAGAGGCTTAAATACTGAGGAGAAGAAGTGAGAAAGGAAGTAGAAGAGCTAATTACAGGTGAGCGGGAACAGCCGAGGAAAGCAGGCAAAAGAAACGAGGAAATGAAAAAAAAAAAACGGCTGTGAGGAAGAATGGCAGGTCAGGAGAGAAAACAATAAAGCAGAGAGCCAAATTGAAAAGAAGGAAACACTGACAGACACAACTAATGAACGAATGTGATGAAAATACTAAAATTGCACTAAGCAAGTAAAGAAATAATCAAAAACAGAAAAAAAAAACTAAACTAGAAGTCCAAACATCTACAGATTGAGAGTTTCACCTAGGAACAAACCATCCAGAGTTAATCGCTTGTTAGTGCTGAAGCACTAACCAGCCACTGTTATGGCACCAGCTGAGCAAATCACTCAAGAATAATGAACATAGAGGCTACTGGATACGGGAGGGAGAACAAGGGCATGACTTCACAACGAGACACTCAGCAGCACGCCTGAACTTCACAATCCAAGGAAAACAGGAATGTCCATGGAAGAACAAACTGAGTAAGTCATCTTTACACACAAAACATCTTCGGATTGGTGAAGCATCCAGTATGAGCTCTTAAGATTCAACGTGTCAGTGTTACCGACTGTGCCACACAGTCAGCATGTTCAGTGTGACCCGGGGTGTGTAGGGGTGTGTGTGTGTGTGGAAGATGACATCATGTAAACAGAAGTGCATGAAGCAATTCCAGCTCCCGTTTTAATTTCACCCTGGACACAGAAAGCATGACGCTTTTCCATACAGCTCACTGCAACCACATGAAGGACAACACAAAGGAGACTGTTGACTGTGAAAAGACCGCAAGACACACACACACACACACACAGAACACAACACAGAATACAAGTACTGCAGGCTGGAAGGAAGGAGGGAGGAAATACTGCTGGGTGGGACCCTGGGCAGCATGCCTGCATATCAGCATCACCACATCACAACTAACTGATACCACCAACACAGAAATACAGCAGGAGCAGAAATATGAATAACTACACAAACAAGTTCATGACACAAATCACACACAGGTTCTGAGGGACTCAAAAAGAGAGTGCAATCAAATCATTTTACACAAAGAGAAAGAAAACTAGGGATCTATTTTTAAGAAAAGTTAAACAAAATACAAACTAACTTTCTTCTAGTTTGTCATCCTGTTTGTGATGTTTAAATAATGAAGTGTGGCTTTTGGATATCAGTCATTATTAAGTATTTACGTAAGTACAGCATTCACCTCTTTTCCATCAGGATTTTTTCTGCAATGATGTGACAAAGGGACCCAAAACTGCAGCATGTGCAGTTGGAGATGCTGCAACTGCAACAGCTGGAAAAGTTGCAGCATTTCCAGTTGCTGCAGTTCGATTTCACACCGGACTCTTTCAAACCAAACTAACACGTTGAGCAATCTGTTCCCCTCCTCGCCTGTGGGGGCGCTGCTCCAAGAACCACAGAAGGAAACAGCACAAAAACCTCTGAAGAAAACACTGAGGGCAACTTCCTTCTTTATCAAAAGTAAACATGGGGCGTCAGATTTTAGTGGTTGTAGGATTTCTCTTTGGTCTTTGGTGAAAGACCACAAACCGTTTCTCCCACTAGCTAGCTCTAGACTTGCGCGATTGTTTTGGTTGTATTACCCAGAATTCACTGTGTTTTAGCTTGCTTCTTACTTTTGGTGCGTTCTCCAGTCCACTTGGCATTCACATTCATTCAAACACCACAGTTCACTTAAACTGAACCCAGACCAGAGTTCACTTTTGTGCTCCCCAAACAAACCGGACATCCTGGACAGACGGACTGGAAGTCCAGCCTGTTTAAATGAATTCACACCGAATGCACACTAAATTAGTACAACCCATTAAATATCTCACTTATATCAATGTCTAATGTTTTGTCCAATTATATCTAGGAAGTAGAGGGATTTATTTGCAGGCAAATACATACAATTCAACATGTTTGATTTATTAAACATTTATTACACAATGACAGCAAACATAAAAGTATTTACTACTTGAGGAAAAAGTTACCCTGGCCTATTAACTAGTGCTATCACCTTTGGTTGTAATGACTTCAGAGATTCCAGCCTATGTTGGTCTGAGGAAGGTTTGTCATATTTCTCCATTTCACTTGAGAGATATCTGAGGGAACTGACTCCATTCCAGGTCTTTCATTTACTCATTCTCAGCCAGTCCTGGTAAGTTCTGGCTCATTGTCATGTTTCAGGGTCCAGTTTTGTACAGATGATCCCTCTGATACAGGGTAGAATCCATGGTGGATTTCGTCATGGTGAGTTCACACGTCCACAGGTAGTATGAAGATCTTTTCCTGGAATGCTGTTTGGTTTATGCCAAACATCTGCTCCAGCCTAGAAATCATTCCACTTTTCACTCATCTGTCCGAATAACATTAACTCAAAGTCCAGCTTTTCTCTCTGGTAAATGTTGGTGTGCTTTCACATGCAAACTTGTGCTTGTCTCTTTGTGATTGTACAGGTATGAACTTCCACAGAACCAGCTGTAGGTTCTGATACGAACCTGGAAGGTTTTAGAAATTTCTTTTAGCATCTTGTCTTCTGCACTAGAGCTGAACCAGCCTGAGCATCCAGACCTGGGCAGGTTGGTTGCTGTTTTGAAATATTTTCACTTGTAGGAAACTTACAGTAGAATGGCTGATTTCCACTTTTGTTGAGTCCTTATCCGACTCGTGACTTTCTGAAGGCCTTTCAGTTAATCTCACTCTTACTTTAGGGTTAGGGTTAGCTCACCAAACTAAAGCTCTGAGAGTTAAGCAGGGCAAACCTTTCATTTACTCAGTAATGATAATCTGATTATTTGTTCCTGATTTTATTTGCTTGTGTTTGATTTGAACTATTTGAGTGTGTGTGGTTTCTTAATTTATTTAAAAATCTCTTTTAAAGCAATCTAGATGTTGAGACCATCTCTTACATATATTTATATATAGTCTATATAGATTTCTATATAGATTATTGCAGAGTATCATTTAACTTATATAGCTTGTGTGTGAAGAAGTAATGTTGTTTTACTTTAAGTTTTATTCAGTCTAACCCAACCAGCAGGTCATCATGGTGTCAAGAGCAGAACTTTGAAAACCAATGGCACTCATGATTTTCCTAACACCACAGTTTATAAACTGTGTTGGTTTCTATTATAATATATGTTTCATACAGGTGTAGTTCTGTGCAATTAGTTTGGATTTTTCATACCTAAGAATTAAAGGAACTTATAGTTTTACATCTAAATCTTTTAACCACCAATAAAGTAAAACCAGCTTCTTTTGCATGAGAAGAAAACTCAAATAACTGCTATAACATTTTAGATTCTCCCTGTCTTCCTGTCATGTTTTGCTATTCTAATTAAGACATGAATGAAGAGTACTGGTGGAACAAGAGGAAGGTCTAAAATAGATCCTGACAGCATGTTGTCAAGAGGAGATTGGAAAGGAATGTTCAGCAAACAAAGGTGGTCACTAGAGTTCAGGCAGGGCGGCGTTCTCACTTCAGAATAAGCTTCATCTTTGTCTATTCCTCTGCTTTCCTTTTTTTCCTACAGTACACTTGTAGTAAAAAGCATTACTGATGTTGTCTGCTGAGGTGTTACTGGATGATTATTTATCTTTAAAAAACAAGTAAAAATGACTTTTGGTGAGCAGTGAATTATGATGAATTCACAGTGAAGGAGCTGCCTGATCTCAGTGCCCTGTGGTTTCACAGATTAATGTCAAGATTCTTTATTTGCTCTCCAGCATTGGATCCCTCCTGGAAAACTAACCAGTGCTGCAACATTTCTGAGCCCTGTCCAGTTGTAGGTCTCTATAGACGATACAGTACGGTTAGGGTGGAGCTACTCCACCCCACTGTGTCTATTGTGTGACACAGCGGACTGTGTCACCCAACACAGTCCACTGATCGGGAGACAGGAAAGCATCACTGCTAGCAACAAGCATGAGCATCATATTTGTCATCACACTTCTGTGATCCCAGATTAGGCAGTGGGGTTGGTCCAGTGAGAGTCCAGCTAGTGGTGGAAATGCTCTATCACTGTCACTGAATTTACCAGACCACAAAATATTCTGATGACTGATGGAAGCATGCAGGCATGCAAACCTAAAATATGTTTTTGTTAAAACTGTCACCATGTTGTGACAGTATAGCACAAGATAGAAAATATCAATCTGTGAACAAATCTTGTCCCAGTGCTGACTAAAGAAACACACCTCTCAGTCAGAAACAACCATCAGAGCCAGGAGGAGGGTTTTATTGCTGTCAATCCTCCTTGTGTACATGCTGCTCATCCCTCCACCCGCTGATTTCTGCTCTGCTTCAGCTTCTTCCTGACAGCTGAATGCTGTCACCATGGCCACCATTTTTGGCGGATAATCAGTTTTCATGGAACTGTAAGTTGTGTCTCCACCCTTAGCACATTGAACAGCACGTACACAAGAGTCACTGACAGCACTAAGACCCGCCTCCTGGCTCTGATTGGTTGTTTTTGCATTTCTTCAGATGGCATTAGTAGTTCAGGGAGGGGCTGCAGGAGGTTATCTGTTTCATATTATTATACAGTCACAAAATTATGATAGATTTAACAAATATGCAAAAGAAATGGAAATTAAAAAAAGTTTAAAACACAAAACTTCCACCAAAATCCACAGTAAATATATGGATTTTTCTTTATTTTTCTACCTCCCTTTAAAGGTCTCAGCAGTCTTTTGGTCTGTAAACATCACTGTTAGGACAGCATTGTTCTGGGCAGGAAATAATTATTTATTCCCATGGCAACCTGGACAGGATGCACTATGACTGGCAAAGACTGCAGCAATATTATCAATCCAAAATAATCATATTTGCTTTTTTAAGTGCAGTAGAAGCCTGAGCAGTGAGTTCAGCTGACATTATCAGCTGCTCTGGGGTTTCTCCCCCTGAATTTATTATAAACGAGATCTATAACATCACACCATCAATCTACTAGATCTCTCCAAGGAGAAGGAAGCTGCTTCATCAGCCAAATCGTTTTAGCCTACAGGAACATGGATGTTTCAAACACAATGAAATGCCAAAATTTTTATTCTGGCTTATTTCTTTATTTATCAGTAACAGAAATGTGAATTTGAGTTGACCTGCATCCTGTATTCTGTCACCTAAAGTGGTTAGAATATTCCAATGCCTTATGGGCTATTCCTTCAGCAGCCTTGCTCAAAACAATTTATTGCCAAATTGTTGCATGGTAAAATATGATCAAATACAGTCAGAATGAAGCACACCCCCTTAATATTTTACAGCCTTACATACTTATAGACATTTTTTATCAACTGCACTTTGTTTTCCATTTTGACTTCATCTTTGTTACATGCAAAATAACATAAGATACTCTACAGCAGGGCGGCACAGTGGTGCAGTTGGCAGCACTGTTGCCTTGTGCATCTGAAGTTACAACAATTTCAGAACCTGGTACAAGAGACCAAGCATCCGATAAAATCAGGGTGTATATTCTGTTTACAGTTAAACTAAAACATTTGTACTGACAAATATGACCCCCTTTTTTTTTTTTTGCTATTTGTAGACTGGTTCAGGACTTGATGGTCATTTTCCTTCCCAACCTCCCAGTCTGGACTGGGAAAACAGCCGTCAGCAGAGCCAGCATGCAGACTGGTACAGCTTCCTCAGGGTGCTGTCGCTGAAATGGGATTCTCCCTCCAACTACATTATTTATTACACTGTAGCTGCAGGTCACTGCCGTCCAAGCTCTTTACTCTGTTGGCTTTAATGCCATGGCAACCATTAAGCCCAAAGTTATTCATACCCCTGGCAGATTTAGATCTAAATATTTACAAAAAGTAAAACAGTATAATTGAAGAAATAATAATAGAACCCATCCATCCATTTTCTGTTCACCCTTGTCCCTAATGGGGTCGGGAGTTGCTGGTGCCTATCTCCAGCTGCGTTCCGGGTGAGAGGCGGGGTACACCCTGGACAGGTCGCCAGTCTGTCGCAGGGCAACACAGAGACAAACAGGACAAACAACCATGCACACACAC
>CAEFZY010072817.1:0-10055 GCA_903066815.1 Brachyrhaphis roseni | reverse complement strand
TACCTACTGCCATCTAGTGATAAGGAAATTGCATGATTACGCCGCTAGTCACTTCTACAGCACAGACACTCGAAAACGGCATATTATTTGCAGATAATTAATTTGTTAGGTGAAATTGGATAATTTCCACGGCACACTTGACGATCTCCCACGGCACACTAGTGTGCCGCGGCACAGTGGTTGAAAAACACTGCTCTAAAAGACACAACGCGGAATCAACTACGCTACACAAACATAACTTACCTTGGCTTTTATCTATTCTTCCACTTTTTCTCTCTCCCTGAAGAATAAGTTATTTTTTGCGACATTGGTTTGCTCGCTCATCTTCCATCGGTGCTTTGAGTACTTCTGGGGGAGAGTGTCGGCCATATTGTGAGTGGCAAATTCACACGAGAAACTCATTCAACTGACTTTCTGAGTTGTGTTTAAAGTAAACGATACTCTTATTTGTTTCTAATAAAGAATAGCACTAAAGAAAATAACAAAAATGAATAAACAAGCTATCATAACAAAAATGAAAATCTTAAATGTTTATTTTTTCAAATATTCCTATTATTATTATTATTATTAGTAGTAGTAGTAGTAGTAATAGTTGTTGTTGTAGTAATAGTCTTTCCACTGTAATGTTACAAATTTCCACACACAAAAAAGTCATTTTAAATGGTTGTACGATGTCAACAAAAACAGAACAAACGGTGGGCGTAGTGGATTCCCACTACCAATGCTAGTGGGCCATTTGGTCAGCAGAGTTTGACTGTGGGTGGTCTTTGTCTAACAAAACAGTGTGTGTGCGCAAAGGTCAGTGAATCTCCAGGAAAGGGTCAACACAGCTGAGGGCTGTTTTTTAACCACGCGCATCAGGTGAGCAGTGACGTCTCATCCTCTGCGGTGGAGAGATGGCACGTGTTCAAACACTGCCCAGAACTCAAAACGTGAAAGTTTCTGTTTTCAGTCTTTGAACTTATTTTTCTCATACTTTTGTCACATTAAAACCAAAACCTTCCCTGTTCTGTGGGATTTCATTGGAAGTAGATAATTAAACGGAAATAGTTTTTAAAATAATAAACAATTCACTCAAATCACACAGCATTCTGATAAAAAATATTATGTAATCTCAGAGCAATCTTCTATCAGAATTAAATCATCACTGCGTATATTTTTCCTTTGACATGGACTTTAATGACTGCCTTTTGTTTTTTTGTGTTGACTGCTTCTTTTAGCTCATTTTATCAGTTCAACACTTCCTCTGTCCCTCAGCCTTGAACTTTACTGTTGACATTTTGTGCACTTAACCTGACAACATGTGGGCAGTTGTCAAATAACTGCCCACCAATGAACCAACCCCCAAAAAATACTTCTTGTGTGTTTGAATCTTTTTCGATTATTTAAAGTTAAAGTCACTTTTGGCTTTCCCAACAGCTGCTTTTGTTGCTCTGAGTACAGATACTTAAATTTTATTAAGCAAAACTGAATCTCAACAAAAAGGAATGTACTCTGCTGTTACCTTAGTTGAAATAACTTTTGAATTGCCAAGTACTCTACTAGCACGCATTGTAGCCAGAATTAAGGTGGGGATTTTCAGTGACTTTATTTGATGGCTGGACCAGAATGTTTTTGTTTTCTCAAATTATAAATCATGAGAAAATAACCACAAACTCATTGTTTTGTTGTTGTTTCTTTCCCTACTTTACAACCACACTGGAAAAACACAACAACATGATAATATGGCCTTGTTTTTGCCATGATCTGGGGCTCTTCTAGGAAAGCGTTTGCTTTCTGTGGAATAGTTACAGCAGCTCCAAGAAAGAAAAAAAACAAACCCAGCCTCACATTTTAACCTCTGACTGCATACAGAAAGCATATGGGCCGGATAACCGCACAGAGATGAATGGATTTGCTCCATGCGTAAGGGGCAAGTAGGAAAAGTATTTTCCCTGAAACTGACACCAGAGTTTCTAACAGCGTGGCTTCCCGCATAAAATTATTCACAAATGAATCTCAAAAGTGTGGCCTGCATTTGTTGTAATGACCTCAACCAAAGTTGGTCAGAGTGGATGGAAAGAGGAATGAATTTCAACGCAGAGTATACGTAACAAAAACATGTTAGAGGTTTCAGATGACTTGAAACTGAGGCAGAGGATCAAATTTGAGCTGGATAAGAAACTAGACGTGAACTCAGAGCTGCGATGAAATGGGTTTAGACCAAGTCAGATAAATGTGTTAGAAAGGCCTAGTCAAAGTCCAAACATAAAGCTGTGGCAAGGTTTGAAAATTCATCCAGTCTGACTGCGCAACTTCCTAATCAAACCTGCTTGATTAGGAAGTTGCAATGAACGGTTGAAATGTGCACCGTTAATGCAGGAGCAGAAAGTTTCCATAGGTAAGAGTTAAACCTTGATCTACCAGATAAAGAGGCAGTATTATGTAAAAATCAACCTTTTTGAGCTTTAAATCATGTTATGTGACTCCCCCATTCAGCTCCTTCAGACTAGCCAGCTGCAATTAGCAAACACCTGGTGGAACTGTGCATCTGCTGAGCTCATTACAGGAGCTGCTTCTGAGTGCATCGCTGGTAAAAACGTAGATAAGAGGTTAATAGAGGAGCCATGTTGTAATGACTTACTGAAGGTGGAGCGTCAGAGAGAGCAGGAGCTTCTTAAAGAGACAGAGGCCCAATTTCAAGGTGGCAAATTACCAAATCAAATTTCTATTAAGTGACATTTGATACACACAGCATTTCAATCTGGAAAGACTCAGACACCAAGGGGAAGACAATTAGAAGAGTTTAATGACATAAAGAAAATACAGTCTTTGGCGCTCGGGCCCCGGCTGGGAACATCAATTATCGCAGCCTTGCGATAAGCTCGGATGAACATCCCCGATGCTGCAGGGAACGTCATCCCCCCGGGACCCGACACTGGTGGTGGAGGATTGTGAAGAATATGGCCAGATGTCCGAGTGAGTGGAGGTGAAGGGGGTGGTGGAGGGTTGAGCTCTGCTGGAAATCGGAGGACGCCATGGGTGGAGGTCCTTATCAGCTGGGACTTTGACGGTGATAGGACGTGACGTGTCTTGAGCCCGTGTCAATTGGACGGCGTTGATGAGCCAGCTGCAGCGACTGGATGATGCAGGTGGGGCTAATGAGTCTTCCATTCTGAATTTGCACCTAGGCTTCATTTTTCATTTTAATCCTACTTTCTTATGACAAGAACTCAATTTTTCACAGCCACACCTAAGACTGTAAATGAGAATTTTTTATTTTTTTTTTCCCTCAGCAGGGGGCTTTTTGTGGGCTCTAGTGTCCCTTATTTGACAGTAGGCTGACAGGAAGGGGGGTAGACATGCGGCAAATATCGTCGAACCCGCTACGGCCGCGCTGAGGACTCAAGGCCTCCAAATGTGGGTTGTGCTAACCCCTACGCCATCACACCACGCCCATAAATGAGAAATTTTGTCAAGAGTTCACACACCAGTTTCTGTCTGCCTGCAGGGTTCTGCATGGATGCAAAAAAAAGGAATGCATTTCCAAGAAAAATGTGTTTAGTAGAAAAAAATATTTGCGTGATGCAATAATCGATTCACAAATCTACTTTTTCAGTCTTTATTACTCTAAGTTAGAAGTCAGGGCTACCAGTGCTGTGTTCACATTACTTGGTGTAATGTTGACTTGCTGTGGTTGTAACCAATCAGATGCTAGGATCCACTTGATAGATTTCATTTAAAGTTAAGATTATTTTATGGTGCACTGTGGCACAGCGACCACAGAACAACTCAATAAACACCAAACAGTTTCAAATTTGAATCAGTGGATTTTACCAGTTATACAATGCATGAAATATGAATTGCTTTTTTAAAAATATTTTTTATATTTTTAAACTCACAACACTGGGTCTTTTGGCACACCACATTCACCAGTTTATTGTTCCCATGGCTGCAGTCTACCAGCCTGTTCCATGGAAAATGAGCCAAATGGTTGAAAGTCTTACTAGCTGACACTGGGAAGCTTTAACCCAGACGAAAAGCGGCGACCTGCTGAGGCACATTTATATTCATGGCCCCAGGGAGCGTGTCCACAAACAGGGTATAATTGTTGAATAGACGGGTTTAGTTAATCCATCAAAGTGGCTCACAGCTGAAGACGACAACACTGGAACCATATGGACTCCAGTCCAGATCACTGCAGGCCGACTGTGTTCACCTGGAGCTGGCGGGGGACACGTGTGTGTCATTTTACTGAGACACACACTAAATACCTGCAGATTGTGCATATTAATGACTCAATTAAAACTAGGCTGACCAATGAACGACACTTAAAATAAAAGAGACCTGGTTTGTTTTAGAATGTTATCCCCGCCCCCTGGAGTTTTGAAGAAAAGTATTAATAAATGTTTTCAGGCCACCTGTCGCTTCAAGGCACTTCGGTGGTGGGGCTCACACACCTTCCAGAAACACCCCAGAGCTCCAAGGATCCGGCGTCAGTATTCACAGATCAGCCTGATTTAATACAAGGCTTTGTTTATGAAGGTATTTGTGATGCAAAAGTCAAAACTGAAAAGTTGAAGCTGCAGAGATAAAATAGTAAAGGACTCCTGTAATAGTAGATGTTTCATGCCTCTTTGGATTCTTAACTGCAAGACACAAATTGTATTCTTTGAGTCACACAAAGGAGACTCAAAGAACTTAAAGTGTGACTTACTGCTCAAATGATCCAAAACAAATAGTGCAAAGCAAATCTGCATATTTGTGTCAGCAACAACCCCCCCAAAAACTTGTGAATATTTATCACTCAGAAACAAAATTACTGCTACATCTTTATAACTCTTTTGTTCATGTTATGGAATATTTGCAGTAATTTCATTTAATTCTTTCGGTTTAGTGATGATGACAACTTACTTTGTGTGTTGAATTAACTTAAAAGTTTAATGTTTTTAACTTAAAGAAATTTTTTACTTTGACTTTACTTGAAACAATGAAGTTCGATGCCATATTAGTATCCTACGTCCGACGTCACGACGCTAGCTTCACCAGAGACAGATTCTGTACTGACCAGGGTGCTGTGGTGGGGCGGACGTTAAGCACAACCTACATAAGGAGGCCGATGCAGGTTCGAATCCTGGCCTGCTGACCTTCTCCTCTTCTCTAACCCAGTTTGTGTCTTGGAATCTTACCGTCTTATGCAGGCTCTTTGGAAGCTGTTCACAAAATGGTTTTTGCTAAATGGAGAATTCAATAGGCTACATAACACTATTCCATCTTCTTAAATGTATTAAAAATTACATCCTTATTAATTTGGTCTATGGATGGATTTGCCATATTTTTAAAATTCATACTGATTCTGTGAAATACAAAGCTCTAAATGCTACATTTGTAAGATTTTATTTTATTTTTTTTTTAAAAAAGGCTTGATTGGCCTTTAATTGGTAGTGAATTGACAGTAAAATGTGCCATGAGAGAAGGGGGAAGACAAACAGCAAAGGTCATCAGGCCAGGAATCAAACCTGTGACAGTTGCATTGAGGACTGAGGCCTCCATAGATGGGTTGTCCTTAACCCCTGTGCCACCACAGCAACACAAGACCATTTTTTTATTATTTGTAATTGTGGCTAAAAAAAATAATAATTCAATTTGTATCTTGATCTTAAGAATTTGAATCTGAAGAGGTGTGATTGTTGCTTTATAATAATAAAATCAATAGCTCTAATAAGATTTTTCTTTTCAACTTCAGTTCCAAGCCACAAATACTTTGGCACCAAAAAACACCTTCATATTCAGTCAACCTCGTTCACTAGTGTAAATGAATTAAAGTAGGAAAACCACAACAGTCACTCCACGCTACGTGGGATGCTTCAGTCACCCACATCGATCTCCTTTTCCTCCTCTTCCTCATCATCATCCTCCGAGCCGCACCTGCTGATCAGTCCGTCTCTGTCCCGCGGCAGCTTGGGGGAAGGAAGGGTAGGAGACGCATGCGGCCTGTTGAGATCTCCTTCAGTCCTGCCGAACCTCTGCTCTGGTCCTCCGGCCCGGTTCAGCGCAGAGCGCGCCGCCGGGCCCAGACCTCCGGCAGCGCACTTCTCCAGCTCCGCCAGCTTGGAGAGCTTCTCAAGGGCCACCGCTCCGGCGGCTCTGGCGGACTGCACGTCGGCCTTCATCTCCTCCAGGTCCCGCTTGAGCTTGGCCCGCCGGTTCTGGAACCAGGTGATGACCTGCGCGTTGGTCAGGCTCAGGTGCTGGGCCAGCTGGTCCCGGTCCGCCGGACTCAGGTACTTCTGATACAGAAAGCGTTTCTCCAACTCGTAGATCTGATGGTTGGTGAAGGCCGTCCGGGACTTCCGGCGCTTTTTAGGCGCGTTCCTCTGTCCGAAAAGGGCCTGACCGTCCCGGCCTGAGAGGGAGAGAAAGACCCGGTCCAGACAATTACAGAGTGAACGGAACCAGGACTGTGACTCGATCTGTCAATCTAATAAAAACTTTGACAATATTAATTAGACTAAGCAGCTATCTAATTTTATTTCATTTGAACATTTACAGGACGAGATTTGTTTACACAATTCCACATCTATATACAAATAATAATAATAATAGTAATAATACTAATACTAATAATAAAAACATTAATATACATATTCAAATACAGAAATATACAACAGGAGTCACATTCATTTTATTGTGTTGAAATCTGTTTTTATTATTATTGTTGTTATTATTATTATTTTGTTTTACTGTAACCTTACTGTCTTGTTTAGCAAAAATACATTAGAGTTAAAATATGCATGCTGAAATGTTTGAATCCATTAGGTTTAAACTGAATCATCTTAAATTCTCAGATAACTTTACATCAAATTGATAAAGAACCTACTAATGTTTTTAATTAAACAACAACCAATGAAGGCTTCAGCAGATTTTTGCTGTGGGTCTGTTGTGTTGAACTTCCACAACAGAACCAAAGGTATCAGTAATATCTGTAAATTGTGTAATGAGATTCAAATCTATGTGATTTTAAAAAGATATTCTCCATAAACATCGACGTCCCGTGGAAGACAATATATCCATCCTCTTTTAATTTTACTTTAAAATCCAAAAACAAAGTAGTTCCTCTTCAGTAGTGAATTTCTTGCAGTAGAACTTTATCAACAGTGATAAGTTCACTTTTTCCAAAACATCATGTAACATCGGTGGTTCTGAACTAGTTCTATTTTCATAGACCCGAGGCAAAAATGGCTCTTTAGATGGTATCGGTTCTGGTTTAACACTATTAAATATTGTCAAAACTATTGATAAATATTCATCCATTATTGTCTATTTTCTTTACATATTATTGCTTACTGTACTTCATATGCCTTTTTTTTTTTTGGTAAGAGAACAACCATTTTTAATTTGAAGCTCATCTGTGAAGCAAACGTTGAGATTTTAAGGTTTAATTTCATCATAAATGTTTTGTTTCCTACGTTCTCCGGCTGTCGACATTAATGTGTGTTACCCGCATCAATGCTGCTGCTTTTTCCATAAGCATGAAGGATAAAAATGCCTCATGGTAATAAAAAGTATAAAAAGATGAGTCACAGGTCTCCAGTTTTTGTAAATAACATTGTAACAATAAAATAAAAACATGAGCATTCCTGCGTAATAATTTAACATAATTAGAATGTCTAATGCTCTTGTGTACAGAGATGGATGTTATTATGCTGGACTGCACTTTATGTTTCTGTTCTTTGTGGGTTTTAATTATTATATATGTATATATTGCTATAAATTTCTAGATTCTACAAGAACACTTGGCATTAAAACCTTTTAGACTCTACAGGACAAAACTCTGAACATATAGAAATGGACAGTCAAAAAGTGGATGTCTATCAACTACACACATATTTAACATATAGAAATAATGACTAGAAGGCAAACTGTTTATATTTTTGAACATAATTAAACACATAGACTATTTTCCACCTCAGAAGTTGAATTATTCTGACCAAATTCTTGTAGAAATTCTTGTCCCAGAGAAAACAGTTGGCAAGAAACACTGAAGGCGGTTGCAGAAACAAAGAGCAGAGCAGGGATTACCCTCTGCAGCCTGCAGGACGCTGACCTCCAGGCCCTGGAAGGTTTTGCTGGCCAGCTCCTCCAGCGCGCACAGCGGGGAGCTCAGGCCCAGCGGTGGCCGATCGGATGGGCTGCTCTCCCGCTGAGACGTGGGGAGCGGCCGGCTCCTCTTCGCACACGGCTTGTTGAGGATGTCCTCGATGCCGAAGGGCGTCAGCGGCTTGCTGGAGGTGGCCAGCGGTGGGAGCTGGCCCACTGGACTGTGTCTCCTCTTCCCCAGAACCTCAGAGCATTTCGACTCGACCTTAGAGGTCATAGCAGTTCGAGTTCTACCACCTGGACAGAGGTAACTTCAGAGCCGTGGGGTTCGGGAAGAGATAGCCCACTGCCCAGAGAGTCGATTCTGCAGCTGCATGACGGTCAAGGGGCTACACTTCTCAGTGGACGCGACTGGAACCCGCCTGGTGAGTGGTGATGTGCTGACAGAAGCCACTCTGACCCAACTTATGGTGTGCAGATCAGTCCCTCCCCATCCTGTGTGTGCACTCAGAGAGAGAGAGAGAGAGATCGGGAGGTGGAAGGTGGTGTTTCACAGTGACGCTGTGATCGCAGGAGACCAATTAGGAAGAACGACTTCAGCTCATTGGTCATCAGTCAACCTGCCTACGTGTAGAAGTTCTCATCTCCATCGAGCATGAGAGAGAATTACGCTCCATGTTTATTGAGTTCCAGGCCACCAAAACACTGCAGGGAAATCAGATTATGCACTGAAAGAGAGAGAGAGAGAAAGAGAGAGAGAGAGCACTGGCTTGATTGGAGATGTTTGGAAGTGTGAACAGGATCAGCACAACAAAGCTGCATTTTAACAAACCACAAGATTTTCTAGAACAACTTATTTTGGCAAAATGAGACCAAAGAAGAGATCCTTGCATTTACCAGAACAGATGTTGTAAAATCCTAAGAACTTCCCACTCTTGGAAGCTGTGAGTATCATGTTAGAGTGTAAGTGTGAACATGATCCCATTGAGCAGGCGGCGGTTGTCCCAGACTCCACAGCATGACTAAAGTGATTCATTTGTTCCCAATGATTAATGATATGTTCAATAATGCCGTTTTGGTGGCGCGCAGCTCTGCCCTCACCCCTGCTGCCCAGCTGCATACTGTGACTAATGGTCATTTTGATGAGAGAATGTGACACTTCAGCCTCGGGGACTGAAAGGTGAGGACGTGATTATTATAGGCTCTATCATTACGCATATTAAACTCTTGTTACACTAAAGATTTTGGTGTTAGACAGGATGCCTCACTTGATTTTTTATTTTATTTTTTTAAAATTATTTTCTTGTCTTTTCTTTCTTAAAATGACTCAGACGATTTTTTTCCCCTGTCAGTTGTGATTAATTTGATTCTGTGTCCTAAACGGCATCCTTATTTTGCCATTCAAAAGATTAAAATTTTAAGTATTAATATTAGCATTCGAGAGATAATCTGAAAAGGATGCGCTATTTTCTTAAAGCAATTGTTGATCTTTATTAAGAGGAACATATTGAAATGTGCTGCTAAAAAACAAAACAATTTTAATGAAAACTTTTCTCATTAAACCCCGTTGTCTGCAAAAAGCAGATGATGTGGTGCTAATCAGGCTATAGATATCCTGAGTTTTGCTTAATTAAAACTTACGAAATAACAAAAACTGAAATTGAGAAAACATTTTCTTTAATAAATAAAAACAGTAATTAATAGGAAAAAAACTACACTAACTGGAACAATCTTGTGTGTTTACAAAACTAACTAAACACCCTGAAATCATAGATATAAAAATAGGTTTTGTGTTTATGCATCTATTTATCAACCTTTCAAACAGATGTGAAATTGATTTGGTATCTTCAGTTGAGCAGTCATTACCAAGTCCATTTTTTTTTTTTTACATAATCACAATCAGTGATGGCATAGTTACTTTGAAAAAGTAACTTTAATCAGATTACTGATTACTCCTTGAAAAAGTAACTTAGTTA
>CAEFZY010072810.1:0-11992 GCA_903066815.1 Brachyrhaphis roseni | reverse complement strand
AAATATGAAGTAGAAACTGAAGTCTCTGTAAAGAAAACATGGCTTTTTAGGACAAAAACTACAGACTGAAAAAAATTTATCATCAAGTTTTTGGTAGGAAGAGAAAAGAGAAAAACAATAAATCATAAAAATGGAGATTATTGAGCTGATTTTAATTGATCATGTTATTCATTGTTTTAATGGCCTAGTTGATGACTCACCATCCAGAAACTACTGGCTGCATTCTTTAAATTTTGCAGGAGCCTCCACTTCTGCTTTTCAAAATGGCGTTGTCAGCAGCTTATATGGATTGAAAGTGACAGAGGCTCTAAAACAGCTGAAACTGGAAGGAGCTCAGTCTCAGACTGAAATCACAATATCTGAAAATGATTTTGTTCAAAATGTAATGAAAACATTTTGTAAAGCTGACCAGCTTAATAGGTCATCTGTAAAGGGGGATGAGAGAGTTTCTCTCCTGTCAGGGGAAAATAATTTGGACTTGATGGAAATCGTGGAGACAGAAGGAGTTTTCCAAAGACCTGGCCGGAGCCACAGGTACGATCCAAAGAGCTGCCACTTTTCTTGTTCGTCCCACAGCAGTAGCCCTAATCATAACCCTTACAGCCGAAACTGCATGTCTGAAAACAGCTTTGACTTTGCAGAAAACCTTAAAATAGACGTCATATCTACTGTCTGTTTTCAGAGTGCATGCTGAGAGGAATGATGACTTTTAATGGGGCGGCAATTTATAACAGGAGCTTCACATTTGGGTTCATAAAAATGTCAACCTGCTGTATAAAAGCAGAATTGTGTTTTCCCTTCTATTTTCATCTTCTGTTCATTTTATCATTATGTCCCAAACATAAACATAGTTTTGGCTCCACTATTTCTAGACTGCAATAAGCTGTAATCATACAAGTCTAACAAATACTTTTTCAGGACCGTTCATATTTATAAAATATATTTTATGATTTTTAAGGATTATTGAATTCATATTCAAAGTAAATACTTTATTGAGCCAAAAAGGGAAATTAAGTGTTGTAACTCATGTTAATTTATATTCTCCAGAGTTATTATAGAGGAATGTGGTTCAGGGTTAGAATCCTGGATCCAACAATGGCTCATTAGCAGAACATTGACATGTTTCTACCAGCAGGGAGAGAACTAAAACCTCCAGGACCCACTTTGGACACCACTGATGCAGACGGTGATGACTGTTGGCAGGAAAGATCTCCTGTAGCAGTCTGTGTTACAGCGAATCTGAAGAAGCCTCTGACTGAAGACGCTCTGTTTTCCCAAGACAGTCTAATGGAGAAAATGGTCTGGGTCGGCCCGAATTACCTTGATTTTTATTTAGAATCCTTCATTGCATCATCAAATCCAGAGGTTCCA
This sequence comes from Brachyrhaphis roseni, assembly GCA_903066815.1. Classification (NCBI taxonomy): domain Eukaryota; kingdom Metazoa; phylum Chordata; class Actinopteri; order Cyprinodontiformes; family Poeciliidae; genus Brachyrhaphis; species Brachyrhaphis roseni. The sequence continues at coordinate 10,621 of CAEFZY010072810.1, read as the reverse complement.
GTCAGAACAAGATCTAGAACCAGAGCAAACCCAGAACAGGTCAGAAGCAGAACGGAACCAGCCTTCTTTATCAAGTTGTTGAGCCTCTTCAGGTCTGTGGTTCTGATGCCGCTCTCACAAACAGACTGACGGAGGATCTGCAGCTTCTTGATCTTCTCTTCCTCCAGTCGCTCTGCTCTAGTTCTGGTTCTGGTTCTGGTCCTCCTCTAGGCGTTTCTCTGCTCTGAGGTTTTTATATCCCTCCATTTCTTCTCCATGATGTAAATAGGGTTTGACCTTTGACCCCCTTTCTCCTGAAATAATCTCCATTGTTCTGTTTCCATCCTGGATGATTAGATTGTTCCCTCCATGCATCCAGCAGCTCTCTGCCCTCTGGTCCATCTCTCAACAACCAGCAGCTGCTGAGTAATCAGAGTACAGCGTAATCTGAGTATTTCTGGAGATGACAGAAGTCTGACTGCTGAGAGAAAGGAATGGTGAGAATCCAGAGGCCTGAGGTTCTCCTGCTGCCTCCTGGTTCGACCCTCAGTCCTTCAGTCTGTTAGTGAGGGACTCGAAGATATAGATCAGATAGATTAGATTATCTAATCTAATCATATAGATTAGAGTTATTGTCTGCTGGAATTCCTGCAGAGCAGATCAGATGAACCTCAGGTGGAGGATGGCATCTCCATCTCCATGGTGATAAGCAGACCGCAGGGGGTCCGGCGTCCTCAAGTGGGCCGGCAGGAGTCTCTCCAGGACCTCTATTATGGGAGTTGTCATGGCAACAGGTCTATAGTTGTTGGTAACTGATGGTAAGCTTCCTTCGGTACCAGAACCAGGCAGGATGTCTTCCACAGCAACAGAACCTTCGTTGGGTCAGGCTGAGGATGATCAGATGTTGCAGAATCCCACAGAGCCGCTCTGCTGGACTCTGTGGGAGCCCAGGTCCAGATGGGCTGATACCATCTGGACCTGGTTCTGATTCTGTCTCTCCAGCTGCCTCTTCACTTCAAGAGACAGAACAGTGGGAGGTGGAGGGAGAAGCTCGTCAGAAGAGTCCATGACTGAGGAGGAAGACGAAACATCTGAGCTGGGAAACATTCAGACCAGTTTAACCAGTTCATCTGAGATTTGACAGGCAGCTGTGGGGGAGGAGGATGGGATGTCTGTCAGGTTGGGGAGAGGAGAGGATGATGATGATGATGCTGATGATGATGATGATGATGATGATGATGATTCCTGAACTGAACCTGTTTTTTTGCTTCTCTGCATGTCATGTTGTGGTTTGTTGATGGTGAGGATGGACGCGGTGAGATTCAGGGTGACGTGGAGAAAAGAGTTTATTCTAGTCCTCCAGGTTCTCAAAAACAGGAAACACAGGTGAAACTCCCCGTCTCGTTCCCTAAAGGCTCTTTGGTTCCTCCCTGCTGATCCAGGGTTTGTGATTCAGGAAGCATCGCTCTGCTCTGGTGGCGATGCTGCCGTCCACACAGAGGTTCCTGTCAGTCATGGCTCTGATGTCATCTCCATGAGGCTGGCAGAGAGCGATCCAATCAGTTGCTTCACACCCACCCTGGAGGGATTTGTGTTTCAGCCATTTTCACTAGACACTTTGGGAGAGAAACAGGCCCACAGCCTCACAGATCCTCCACTGTACTTAACAGAAGGCATGGAGTTCTTTCTTACAGATTCATCTGACTTTGCAAAGTACACAGTTACTGTTAAAGTCTCAGTACTATTTACCAAAAATGTTCATTTTTATGATAATAATGTTTCTAGCATATCTCAACAAATTGTTTGTTTTCAATGAGCATGTTGCTATATTTTTGCAATTTTAGGATTCCTTCATCTTTCTGACAGACGTTTGGTAAATTTTGTTTAAAGAAGAATCAAGTTTAAAATAAATGTTTATTTGTTAAAATCCTTAGCTAACTCCTGAGGTGTTTTCAGAGGCTTAAACCTTCAAATATTTATTGCTGAAGGCTTCATGTTCTCCTCATTTAAGCCAAACAAAGACATGGGCTGCTGTTCTGGAGTTTAGATTGTTCTTGTGTTATGAAAACAGTGATGGATGACAGGAGCAGCTCCTCAGTGTTCAACTGTGTTGGTGTTGGAAGGCATGAAAAGGATGAGTCACTGGCGGATCATCGCGCTCTCTGTTCTGCCTGCTGATATAGAAACACTTGGTGTTCGCAGGTTTGAGTGAAATAGAAAAAAGTGTCTCTGTCCGTTTGCAGCTACTGCTGCAAAGGAGTTTTCAGTTCACTTTGGTTCTTTAATAATAAAATTTATGCTTCAAAACAGTTAGAAATTCAAATTCTAATGTTGAGAACAAAGAATTATACGACGCAGTCGGCTGGAACTCAGCAAGTAATAGACCAACATGGACTAAACAGAAACCAGCTGGGGTTGCTGCACATAGCAAAAGGTATTTCATAGATTTCGTTACAGAATTTAAAAACTGCCACTTGAGGAATTCTGGGTTGAATGAATTCACAAAGGATTTTTGTTCAATATTACATTCAAAATGTTTAGAATTTTGTATGGTTTTGTAAGAAAATTGATTTTTTTGAGTTGTTATACTCCAGTTAACATTTAAAAGATTAATAAATTATCAATACATAATCAATAAATAATTGATTATTCATAACAAATCAGATTTCTTCTGTTTTAAAAAATATCATAGCAGAAGAAGGGAAGAAGTTCCTGGACCTGGTTTTAATTAATGAAAATGAAATCAATGTTTATATAAGTCAATATAGATTCTTATTCTATTCAATGAATGAATTGACTTTATTATGGAAATTAACATTTCAGTGCAGAATAAAAACAAACATACAAACACCTAAGACCTGGGTAGCCAGGTTCCTGAAGCTGCAGCTTTTCATTAGGATTGGAGAGTCCCACAGGATTGTATCAAAAGGAGACCTTTTCTCCAGATTCTCCAGGAATCTCTGCCTCCCGTCCTGGACGGTGTTACGGCGCCGGCTCTCTACTCGTGAAAAGAAAGTCCTGAGGAGATGAAGAAGGAACAGAGATGGCTGTAGAGCTCAGCCTGGATCCTAAAGACGGAGACGGTCAGTCCAGCTTTTCCACCCCAGTGATGTTTAGTGGATAATTAGGGATCGTAGAGAAAAGCTGCAACAGAAACCAGTGCTGGGAGAGTTCAAATATCTCTTCAATAAGATAAAATGCTGCTTAGCTTTAAATTGCTATTTGTCTTTATGCTGTGAGGAAATCTAGCCGTTTCTAAAACCTGAGTGTTCTTGACTTCTGTTTTTTTAAGTGCAGCTCTGAAAACTTCCTCTCTGCTCTCTTGTGCTGTTGGAGGACGACTAAAAATAGTCACTGATTCTGGAACGACTCGTCTGTTAAACTGCTTTGGCCGCTCGTCTCTTGACACTTTGACTTTCTGCAAAGCATTTTGTTTTCTTTCCTTTACAGGCTGAATTTGATCAGTTCCCACTTCAAATTTTCCAACCCGTTAGATTAACTTAAATGGGTTCAGTTGTTAGTAGGGGTGCAATTAATCGATTATTCTGACAATTAATCGATCAGTCAATCAGAAGAAAAACATACACATTCTGGAGAATTTTCGTTAAGCCTTTTTATACAATAGACTATTGTTTATTTGCAATAATAGATGCAAATAAAAAGAAACTAAATTCTTCTTTTAAAATAAGAAAACAAACATTTTTGGCCAAAGATGCAACTGCAGCATTCCTTAAGTGAACGTTTGATTATTTGTAGCAAAGGACGAATTTGCAGTTAAAAATCCTTCAAACATCAAGAAGAGAAAAACTCTGATCTTTCTGCTGAACATCAATTCAGACCCGAGATGAACTGCTTGTTTTTCTGTGTGATAACAGATTATTAGAGAAAAGCTTGGAGATTTAATCCAGAATTTGAATCAGGTGAAGCCAAAACGGCTCTTTGATCATAAATGTAAAATTATTGTATTTTTTCAACAGTTTTGACCTAATTACTGCTGATTGTGGTGTTTTTCCAGCAAACAACATTGTTAGAGTCTTTACTCCAGTTAATGAATAATCAATTATTAAATCAGATTATTTTCAATTGATTAATCATTTAAGCAATTGTTGCTGGTTTTTTTGGGGGGGGTTATCTTTTCTGAGAGTTTTTACACAAAAACAAAAAGAAAATATCCATCTTAAACAAAAACACAGCTGTCTTTTGAAAAGTTCAAAACTTACAAAGGTTATATGACATCCCTCTAGATTTATTCAACTTTTACTCCCAATCAGACTTTTTTCTTACTTTTTTCAATATTCAACAATTAAACAAGAAAGAATAAAAGCCAAATATTTTGTGGCAGTATCGTTAACAGCTGGAGTTAATTCAGATATTTCAATAAAAGTTTAATAGATGTACAGACTTTCCAGGCATCTTAAAAATGTCTTCAATTTATTTTGAAAAGTAAGCTGACCTTTTAGTATATAAATCTCAGGTGTTCCATTTTGTCTTGACAGAACTATTTCATCTTGGATATTTGACAGGAGTTTTTTTGCTGGACTTTTAGTCAGTGAAAAGTTCGAGTCTCAGATGTTTTTATTTGACTCTGGAGCAAAAGTGACCAAAACTTTGTCCTAATGTCCAAAAAAACAGAATTTTGAAATTTGGTTGTTTTTATTAAATAAGAAACTAAATTAAAATTAAAATCCTGCATAAATAAGATTGTTCAGCTAATAAGTGGTTCAAAACATGCTGCACCCCAGAAACTACTTCCTGTCTGTTTATCAAGGTTTGTTTGTCACTTGTCTAATGCAAAATGTTTCCATCAAAGTTTTTAGAAATAAAACAAAAACAGCTCACCAAACACCAAAACTTTTGATTGTAAAATGCGAGTTTTTCTAAGTTGGGGTGTTTCCATTAAACAAATTTATTTGTGAAATGTCAAATTGCTCAACAATATGGTCAATAGAAAGCAAGTCTTACTTATATTCATTCTGTCACCGTTTGTTAAATCCGTACGTCGCCTGCCATCTGAGGCTGGTAGAAACTGGATGTGCATGTCAACAACATGGCTGCCACTTTTAGTGAGTCAGATGTTTTGGTTTGACCAACATGCGTAAAAAATAGACATGCAGGAAAGAGAAATCAAACTCCTTGTGATCTTTCATCGCCTCTGCAACGAGGTCTGTGAAGATGCTGATGCTGTCCATCGTCATTCACTGGACCTTCACTCTGGACCTTCTGGAGTATCTTTTCTTTTACGACGCTTGTATCTGTTGCTGCTTACTGGGCCAATGCGGTTGGTCCGGTTTGCTTTGGTTCGCCGGGGAAGTTCTCACCTCCCAGGAGTTTAAGCAGGAAGTCAGACACAGATGTGGCAGGAGACCCTTTTCAGTTTTCCCCATCAAACGGCTGTCTGAATCAAATGCCTTGACACTTTTCCTCCAGGTTTTCTGTTAATAAGTAATAAAATAAAAACTTCAACTGCCAGTGAAAAGTAATTTCACCCATCATTTTTATTTTTGGGGCAGCTTAAGAAAAGTGCTGATAAATTGTCTGAAATGAAGCAAATCTCGAGTATCAAAGTTGTTATTATGTAACACGTCTTTTCTTGATGGATTTATTCGTCTCCAGTTGATTCTGAAGGTTGATGGTGAATCTTTAAGCTCTGAACACACGCTGGCACTGGGCTTTCTGGATTTCTAACTGGAATGTAAATATTGTAGCATATTTTAGTAGCTTTAGTAGCTGGAATAAAAGTAGATTTAAAGAGTATTATTTCCATTAACCCAGAAAAATCAGTCATCATGTTGTTTCTGCTAACAGGACTCTCACCTCATTTTCATATTTCCACTTCAGGAAGAAGCTGATTTGTTTTGAATGTTCCCAGAATGCAACATTCATCATTCTAGGGATATTTTCTGTCTAAAAAATAAAATGTTTTTCAAAACATGTGGGTCAGAGGATGGGATGTCTCTATGGACAGGATGATGATGATGATCTTCATCACGATGATGATCCTGAACCTGTCCGTCCATCTGATCCTCTTTTTACTCGCAGCCTGAGATCTTCTTCCTTCCTGTCCGTCTCTGATTTTGTTCCTCTGCAGTTTGTTCTCCAGATTCTTCCAGTTCTTCTTCTTTCTGTCTCTAATCTGTTTCCTTCCTAAAGGCTTTTTTTCTTGTTAATGTTGCTGCATTAACAGCAATTTCACAACAAAGCTGTTAATGCAGCAAGCTACTGATAATCTAGCTAGCTGAATCGTATTGTTCACTATTAAAATTGATTGAAAATTTTAAGTTATTTAAGAAATACAAAAAAGTGGATTTACTGGAAACATCATTTTTTTGGAAAACCTTTTTTCAGCTACAGACTTGAAAGAAGAGTTGAAAGGATAAGCTTTATTTTCATAGTTTGCCTTGCTTTATTTTTTTTAACAATCTCATAATTTTATATTGTTAACATAGAAAGACTTGTTTTGAAGGTGTAAATCATTCACATTCCTTCAAGTTTAACAAAGTAAATCCAGATTTCATCTGGTCATAAATCTCAATTGGCCTCTTAAAGCTTTCCCAACATTCTGTGTTTCTCCAAATGAGGGAATAAAAAACAAGGAATGATGTTGAAACGTGGAGCCGTTGTAGGAGAAATGTGAGCGTCTAAGCGTTTTATGTAACAGCAGACGGCGTCGTTCCACATGAGAGCCTGGTTATGTCACCTCTACCTGGACATGTTTCTGCTTCCACTCCACTGGCCTGCCGTGTTTCAGTTTGGCTTTCAAGACTTGATGAAGAGAAAGGGACTGTAATGAACTTAATGTTTCTTGGTCAGGAAGCATCGAATGATACGACCTCTTCAGTTCAGATGCTTTGCCATATTGTGGCCTTTTAAGTGACGGGGGTACAGCACACTAAAATAAAATTAAATAAAGTTGCTTTGCAGCATTATGTCGACTACCAAAGGAAGAAGTTTGAATAAGTGGGAACAAATCAAATGCCTGAACTTCTAATGCAAAGTAAAGAAATCTTTTTCAAACAGATTTTAAATACATGATGGTGCCAGTATTTTTACTTAAGTAAATAAATACTAAAGAATATCAAGATGCTGAGTTTGCTGCTCTTTCAACAAATGGTCTTCAGTTAGTGATTAATCAGTTGATCAGGATTACTTAAATATTCGATTAATCGTTTCAGCTATACACATTTTTTTCTCCAATTCTCTTTTTAAAAGTTTCATTCTGATGAAATTCATAATTTCTTCATCTTGCTGTTTTTTTTAATAAATCATAACAGTGCTTTAATCTAAAATAAATTGCAGCAACATAAAGCAAGTTATTCTAAAAGTCTAAATGTTTAGAAGTTGAGAAATCACTTCCTTCATCGTTTCAAATCTTCTTTAGACAAAAGCATCAGCCAGAGACTTTGTCTACTCTTTATGTTTATATTTATGTATATATATATACTTATATATATATATATATATATACATTATTCACCAGTTACAGTACACATATTTATATACTACAGAAACACAGATAGTACAGGTACTCAACATGTGTTTTCCCGTTTTCTTTTTCACTTAACCTGCATGTTGAAGCAGAACCAATCATGGGGTTTGTCTTCAAGCCTGGAGGACCAGAATGTGGGGTTAACCTCTGACCCCTGTCAGCTGATTCGCTCCACAGCAAACTAGAAAAGGTCTGGAACGTCTGCCAGCTTGCAATTTTCTAAACTTTGACTTTTTCCATCTGACAGCAGCAGATTGGGCCTGTTTGTATTTCAGGAGAGGTAAAAATGAAGCTGCATCTTTCTGTAATTATGGCGTTTTATTGCAACCTTCAGCAGAAGACAAACCCACAGAGATTTATTTATTTGAAATGAAACGTCCTTATTGCTTCCAAAGAAGAAAAAACCTGGTTGTGTAAATGGACACAGTCATGATGGGGCCCAACAGTCGGACACAAACGAAGCAGAGCTGAACTTCTGCACAGTTCTTTTATTGCTTTTGCCGTGAACGGATTTCAATTTTTTGATTGATGATCAGTTTAAATTTCCCTTTACCGCCTGCAACAGTCTGACGGCCACTAAACAGAAAAAGAGGAGGAAACTGCTGCCATAAAAGTTGGAGATTAATCTCAGAAATTTTCTAAAACATCAAGAAAATTCCTGAGCTCCAAGTCAAAAATTTGCTAGAAAAAACTCTGAAATTTAGAGAGAAATCTCTGAAATTTTCTATAAAAAATAATGAAAAATTTCTGAGTTTCAAAAGTTGAAAATGTTGGACTCAAGTTTTGAGAGTGTTTTTCTAAAATATTAAACTTTTGGAGCTCAGAAATGGTTTTGGATTTTCTAGAAAATTTTTACATGAAGAAATATTTTGCAGAAATTTATTACGACTTTTTTCTGTCGACGATGATTTTACACTGAGACTGCGGATTGTGTTTAAGTCTTTGAAATATGAAATCTTGTTTTAATAACAAATCTTTTTTTGATTTTACATCAAATGTCTCTTTTTCACTGATGCTCTTCGGTTCCTGTTGGAACACATTTCCTGTCCAGACAGGAAATACAATCCAAGAGCTCCGAAAACCAGGAAACCATCTAGACCTTCAGAGGTACTGAACACGTTACGGTCCGTTTTACACCATCTGATCAATAAATTAGATTGGAACTGATCAATAAAACTACTGTTTTAACAACTGAGTGACGTATTTTATAGGCGACTTTTTGCCCATAAACTTGTAAAATGTTAGGAAAGTCAGCGCTGGAACCAGCTGACCAAATATGCTGCAGCTCCGCCGGGGTTGCTGGGTAACGGCGCTTCAGCCGTGGAAAGTGATTTAATAAATGGAAGGTTTTTGAAACGGGCCGTTTTCCAAACACCAGAAAATGTCTGCGTGTTTTTTTGGTTTGTTTTATATTTTTTAATATTTGTTTTGTTTTCAGAATCAATTGAGACCAAAATGGAAATACAAAAGCATAAATTCACAAAAGTGTGAATTTTGCAGAACAGGTCCCCTTGTTTCTTTTCATTTTGAAGATTATGGCTTACATTTGATGAAAATGTGAATATTATATCAAATAAATCAAAGGATTATTCCATAAATGTGGGCCTACTGTAAATTATTTCCTCAATATTTGGTTGGTTTTGCATGAATTACTTCCTCAATGAAATGTTGGTTTTACTAATCATTAAAAATGACAGAACACTGTCTTCCAAGACAGTGTTCTGTCTAAAACACTGTCATTTTTAATGATTATAATCAAATATTTGATTACATTTAAATTGTGTTAGATGCATTTAGTTTGCATGTTCTCCTTTGTTCATGTACCTGATACACAGCGGAAAATGACCACAATATATTTTCCTAATTATGACACCAAAGTAACCAGATTTATTCTCTTTACTGGTTTTTCATTTAAAAAATCAAAAATTTGAATCCCTTCATACTATAAGTTTAAAAAATGTAAAATTTATCAATTTTAAGTGCTGTGCTCCAAAACAAGGCAATTAATTCATTTCTGTTTAATGTTATTATTGGATTTCTTTTGGACTTTTGCAATAAGACATAAATACAGGGTCATTCAAACATTTACTAGTTTTAAGCAAACACATTGGATAAAAACTGTTGAAAATATTTAATTTGTGGTTCAACAGTTGAGACTGAAACTCTACAGCAGGTCCTTGATTTTCCTGTTTTTCTAATGATTTAAGTGTTAATAAACTGGAGTGACATCTTGCTTGTTTTCATTTGAACTGAACATTTTCATTGAAGAGCTTTGGTTAAATAACATATTTATGTCTATAACTGTTTATATCTGGGTGAGAAAGCAGCTAAGCTACGACAAAAACAAAAACCTCATCTCCGTTTCTCTGTGCGCTAAAATGTGAACGTTTCAGATCGAGTCACAGCTGCTGAGTCTTGAGGATTAAAACTAATTTATAATAAAGTTTCTTTAAGTACTGTCCTCCAGATCCACGTTCAGTTATACTCAGAATAAACACTCACGTCTACATGAATAGATTCAATGACGGTTTTTCAGTTTGCCTACATCCTTCAGGCATTTAGACACAGATGTTGTGACGTTGCTCCAAAAGGAGAATCAAATGGCTTTTACTTTTCTTTCTCAACACTTCTCCAGGGAAACCAGAGGAACCAGTGGAACCAGAGGAACCAGTGGAACCAGTGGAACCAGAGGAACCAGTGGAATCAGAGGAACCAGAGAAACCAGTGGAATCAGTGGAATCAGAGGAACCAGTGGAATCAGAGGAACCAGAGGAACCAGTGGAACCAGTTGAACCAGTGGAACCAGTTGAATCAGAGAAACCAGTGGAATCAGTGGAACCAGAGAAACCAGTGGAACCAGTGGAATCAGAGAAACCAGTGGAATCAGAGGAACCAGAGGAACCAGTGGAACCAGCTGAACCAGTGGAATCAGAGGAACCAGTGGAACCAGTTGAACCAGTGGAACCAGTTGAATCAGAGAAACCAGTGGAATCAGTGGAACCAGAGAAACCAGTGGAACCAGTGGAATCAGAGAAACCAGTGGAATCAGAGGAACCAGAGGAACCAGTGGAACCAGCTGAACCAGTGGAATCAGAGGAACCAGTGGAACCAGTTGAACCAGTGGAACCAGTTGAATCAGAGAAACCAGTGGAATCA
>CAEFZY010072806.1:0-72711 GCA_903066815.1 Brachyrhaphis roseni | reverse complement strand
AGAATATAAGGCGTATTTTCAGTTGTTTTACACTTTTTTGTTTAGTACATATTTCCACATGTGTTAATTCATAGTTTGATGCCTTCAGTGTGAATCTACAATGTCAATAGTCATGAAAATAAAGGAAACTCATTGAATGAAAAGGTGTGTCCAAACTTTTGGTCTGTACTGTAAATCCAATTTCAAATGCATGTTTGGCCCTAAAAGCTGCTTTTTGAAAGCATATTTTTGTTTATACGCCTACCCATGTGTAAAGCTACTAAAGACATACCCCCAAAAGGTGTAAATGCAAAAAAAGGTTGTTGTACTCAGGGGAATAAAACTCATATGTACAATTACACTTTTTTTTTTTTAAATAAAAGTTTGAAAACCACTTCACAATTTTATAATAATTACTGCTAATATCCCAATAAAATACAGTGAAGTTTGTGGTTGTTATGTGACAAAATGTGACAAAAATCGTCTTGCAGATGTGTAAGTATTATTTTTTCCAAAATGGTGAATTATGGTGATCAAGACAGGAGCTGTTTGTGTGGTTCGATTTCGAAATTCAAATTATGAACTTTTAGAAGTTGAATATTATAGCGTGCAATCATAAAAATAAAAAATAAAAATCAGTTCTCCACTGTTGCTCCAATTTGGAGTTGATCAACTGAATTTATGTCAACTTGCCAACCAGAGAGGGCCAAAGAAATTATTTGGTGTGCAAGAAACTGGTCAGGAATGGGTCAGGTTGTTGTTGCCATAATAGCACTCTTCTTATTTTAGGAAGAATGCTACAGTAGCAAACTGTAGAAAACAAGAGAGGAACATGAGGGTTCACATAGAAGGCATGTCATCCTCAAACCTACATTTTAAAGAGGATGTGGGAGGGAAATCTGAACAGTGTGACTTGCTCTTTGCATTCAGATGCATATTATAACTTATTCCTGCTTGAAAAGAGTCCAGCTGTTAACTCAGTCCAAACCAAAGTGAAAACATCTGGAAAAATTATGAAACAGAAAACACAAAAAATGAGGCCCTGTTAATTTTTTACAGAAATCCCACAGCAAAAACTCAAAACCCAAAATACTGGTTGAGTTGAGCCTACACATCGGGAGCAAACATTCATCCCATGTAAATATTTGCAAGAAATCCAATCTTGAATGAATATGTAAACAGAAAGTAGTTTCATCTTTTTCTTTTAAGATACTGCACTTCATTAAATTTGCTTCTCAGTTCCTGAAGGTCGTAAAACTCAACATTTTTTGACACCTACAAAAGAAAAACAGGGAATATCTCTCCCACTTAGTGCAACTTTTATTTACAAGCACCAACACCTAAACTGTTGTCCTGGTTACTCTGCAAGTGTAAATACACCTGGCTCAGCTATGCAACCTTCACTCTGACTCCCTTCTTATCTTATGACCTCATGGCTGTTTACACTTCCACTTTCAGCCCATATGGCAGCAATGGGACAATCAGATCCGGTGATAAGATCATTTTTCTGTCTCTGACTCTTTAAGTTTCAGATTTTTACCGTTCTGCTTTGGTTTGGGGTGGCATAACTATGGAAACAAATAAAATCAGGCAAAAACATGCAGTTTCAAATATGATCATTTACCTCTATGAAGTTTTTCTGCCATAATTAATGAGCCACATTAACATGTTTCACCTCAATAATGTAGCTTTAATTACTTTAAAAAAATGTAAACAAAAATTTATAAAATAAAAAATTAACAAGTTAGACTCTACTTGTTAACTACTAATGAAAATGAGTCAATGCACAAAACAAAACAGTTAAAACTTTTCTATCCTAGTACGCTACACAGTGTAGTTGTGATCAAAATTGTGTAAACCAGGATTTATACAGCAGACCTTTATTACTTTTACTGATTCAGTTTATCTGAATTACTTTGCCACAGCCAGTTGCTGAAGAGCTACAGAATAAAAGCAGCTCCTGTAATAAGAAAAAAAAAGGTCTGTAAAGTGAAAGAGGGAGACACCAGCTGAATATAAATGGAAGAGTGTGTGTTGTATTGAAGATCCAATGAATAGTGTACTCTTGCTGAGCTGCGGGACAAAACTCGTATTGTGGCTTCACGCATGACAGAATCCAAACAAGAAAAAGAAGAAAGCTGTAACACTGCCAACGAAGACAATCCCTCCGAGAGGCCGTTCACGCTGCATCCGGGAGCTCCGACAGCTGGAGAGCAAACAAACTCAGCGCTGATAAGAGAGCTGGCTCCTGCAGCTGCTCAACAGACATAAACACCACACGTATATTAATGTAAAGCAGGGTTAAAACACACTATTGCTAAACATTGAATCAGTAAAAGAAGTAATCCACATCACCCTAGAGTCCCTCTGCGCACTTCTTGTCCCAGGTCAGACTGGGATGTTAAAATTTAAACAAAGCTTAGTCACAATGACACATCTGTGTTGCTGTAATTTGCTATAATTTCGCAATTTTCTCATAAAGGTTCACGTTTTGGTGACAGGCCAGGACCACAATGTGGAGAGGCTGGTGGTAATTTAACCGGCAAACCCCTAACCGGACGCATCCGTTAATCTCAGGTTGATCTGATTTGAGACTAAACACAAAGGAACACATTTCAACTCCTGCAGAAAAAGAACATGACAGAAAGGTTTGCTGCAGCTTCACGAAGGGAAAAGGCTGAAAAGGTCTGCTGCTGCAGCCTGATCCTCTCAAGGGCGTGTGAAAATGAGACCTTGGCACAGACGTCGCCTCTGCAAGAAGCTCAGTCAACAGGGATGTTGACACAACTCCAGGAGCTCTCAGCACAGTGCAGGGTGACAGAGTGTGTTGGACAGGTCTGCTGAGTATGTATATAACTCTTAAAATTGCTTTATTCTTAATTGTCAAACATATAGGTGCATCTCAATAAATAAGAAATGTCAATGACAGGTTCACTTATTTCAGCTCCTCATGGGGAATCCCAAAGCATTTCTAGGCCAAAACGAATATACAATCTCTCCAGAGAGTTCTGGGTCTGCCCTGGATTCTCCTCTCGAATGAATATATGCAAGAATCCAAATGGTGACTATTACGCAACACACCTTGTATGAAAATTTTTTTTTTTTTTAATTGATTTTCTACTCCGGATGGAGCGATAAGTCTCAGTCTCAAGTGAAAAAGTTTTAACCTTCTCCACTTTGTGTTTTGTTCATGTGTAAAAAATAAAAACGGATAGATGATAGGCTGGAGCTTGGTCCGGATGTTGCTTCTGTCTGTTATGGGGGAAGAAAGTTTATCCAAGATTAGGTCTCAGGGGATCTGGTCCAGAAAGGAAACCCAAACATTGCTCTCTTTCCAAAGAGGTAGTTTTATCACAATATTTTGTGGTATTATTCTGATAACAATAAAGTGACAATTAACTATTACATTTTTTTTTTCTTCTGATAAATGTTCTCTGTCTCTAAGGCTTCAGATGCTATTTCTTTTATGGCATTTCAGTAATTTACACGATTCATATTTCACAACCCCCTGCGACAGACTGGCAACCTGTCCAGGGTGACCCCGCCTCTAGCCCGGAACGCAGCTGGAGATAGACACCAGCAACTCCCGACCCCATTAGGGACAAGGGTGAAAAGAAAATGGATGGATGGATGGATGGATGGATGGATGTTTCACAACCGTCACAGTTGGAGTGTTGAGACCTGTGAGTCAAAAGCTTCACATTTTTGTCCCTTTTTCACCACAACAGACCAGAGCAGCACTCGCATTACATTATAACTCACAAGGCTCCAATCCATCCATCCATCTCCTGCTTCATTCGACCATCGCTCATGAGCAAGGCACCTATAATCTCACATCAACCTCACAGTTAGTCGGAACGCAAAAAACCCGACATATTTTGTCAGTCTATCACATTAGCTATAAACTAGAAAAACAAAGAAGATGTTTCGTGCTTCTGCTTGATGTAAAATTAAAACCTGACAGGTTATGTTGCATAACTTCACTAATTGCTTCCTTGTGTAATTCCTCAGAACTACATCAGGTCAAACCTAAAAACAAAGAAGACTCGGATGCCGTGTGTGTGTGTGCCCGTCTCCTCACCAGTGCAGCTCTTAGCTCAGCTGAAAGACGACGACGCTGCTCTGCTCTCATGCTTGATTGCTTCTGTATCTCTGACCTACTTTCCTCATCATTTGCCTCTCGGCCGGCTCCCTCAGCCTCCCAGCCTGCAGCTTCTGCGGGCTAGCTCTCTACTTTTGCAGTGTGGAAAAAGCTGTGGTGATGGGGAAAGCTGAAGGTGGGGCACTTTTTCATTTTCCATCTATAGTGTCTTGCAAGACTGACCAGCATGCATTGTTTTTTTATTTGTTTTGTTTTTTTCTTTGCTCATCAGTGATGAACACAAACACGCTGCAGTTTTGTGTCTAATGACGCCAACCGCACCCACTCTCCACATGCTTTGTTCTTCTTCAAAGTTACAGCGCCCTTCTCAAAAAAAAGAAAAACAAATGCGACATAATCGACTTTCGCCTCTAGTTTGAAGAGGAGTTAAAGACATGCTGAATATCTTTAAACCACAATCTTTCAATGAGGAATTCAAAACATGAGGAACTCTTGAGGTTTAATTGTGCAAATCGTTTAACTGCTGAATGCTCGGAGACAAAAACACATCTAAACACACAGTTCTGCGAGAGCAATGAGCCACAGACTTCAATCAGCGTGCTGCTGATTAACCGAGCAGAACAGCGGCGTTTTAAAGCCTGCTGTGCCTTTTCGTCTTCTGTCTGATGAGGAGACAGAAGCTTTTTCTGACAGACGTTAGAACTCTGTCAGCTATTCCTCTCTATTTTCAGCTTGGAGTAAATGCAAACATACAGGAGGGAAAATACAGTTTTCACAGAGAATCAATTTAAAATATAAACCCTAAAAGTTAATAAATGCAAAGCATAGCTTGGGTGTCGCACCATGGTCTGGTTAGGATAAATTAATTGGTAAATGATCAAAGAGTGACACAGCCATACTGTATCACTTCCTACAAAACAAAGAGAGGGGCAGGAAGATAGCATGTTCAGGAAGCTAAAACAAAATAATAGTTTTTTGTATTTAGAATATGAATAATAAATCCATATACATTTATGTATCCAAAAGTTGCTTGAATGTTCCAGCTTTGTAGTCAAACATATAATAAAGACATACCAGATACAATCCAAAGAAATAAATTCAATGATGTTCTGCCAGCCTAAGCTCTCGGGGCCGAGCCGTCCAACATGAGGCCGGCTGTCGGATGCGGTCACATTTGGACTAAAGCCTAAAAGGGCCTCTCCGTGTTTCGCTGAGTGAGTCTCGACAAACAAGGAAAGTCTCTTGATTCAAATTTTTAATCTTTAAATATGTATAAACTCTATTTTGCTTAAATGTACATTTTCAGTTAAAATGTTATTCTGCTCGTTTTTAATTCATTAATATATTGCTACACAAATGCAAATGATGATTAATATGTATTCAGGCCTATTTGAAATTGATTATTATGCAGATGAACTGTGAGGAAATGAGAGGAATTTTGTTGAACGTCAAGTCTATGAAATCTTTGAAGTATGTGTGAGGCTTACGATGCGCCCCATACTGAAAACCACATGTATATTGGGATCAGGGGTGTGGTATTTGTTTCTTATTTAAGAGTCAAAATGCCATTTTGGGGATTAAGTATTAGTGCTCTGTCACTGTCCCAAAGAGTGAGAAAATTATTATATAAACTAATCAGAAGGTAGGTTAAGCTCTCAGTTTCTCCTTTAGACTCAAGCATCTGGTTTGGAAGCAGGTTTGGGTCAGTTCTGTGATAATAGAGTTTCAGTTCAGTTTAAAACTTCAGCAGTGGTGCAGATGTGTGACACATATAGGAGAGCTGCATCACTCATGCAGGACAATTTTTTTTTTTTTACGTTTCCAATGTCCACAGTTCATATGGTGTGACAGAGTTACAAGGCTGAATGGACCAAAATGTTCAGAAATTAAAACAAAAATCTTTTACTCACTTTATATCATACCTTGGCACTTTGTTAGCTTTTACACCATCTAAGCTCCAAGTTTAAGGTTTATTATTAAACTTAAAACAAGAAATAATGTTTATTAGATTATCAGCTCATATAAAGTCTCGTTTCCTATTTTCGTGTCAGTATTACCTTTTCGTTAATATCCATTAGTGTAGCAGCAACAGAATTAAACTTTGTGATCCCAAATTCTACATTAATATTTTGAGAAGCATAACTTCTTCAAAGCTCAAGCAGCAGTTTTCAAAAATATATATTACAGTATATAGTGTTACCACTGGAGACAGGCAGCAGCTCCTGTGTGGCCCTCCAAGGACACATGGGTATAGACAACTGAGAACAATTTATAAAGTGGTTTTCTTCACATTAACCATCAGACGAACCACAGTGAAAAACTGTAAATATTAAAGCTCTTTTGCACTATTTATTTAGTGATTTATTTTTTTTTTGGATATATTTGTCAAACAGTCGCTCAACTAAAAACATGAGCTTAGACAGAAAAAGGAATTTGAATTATAAAAGTGAATTAGACCCTTGTTCAGTGCACACAAATCTTCCACTTCAGAGCCTGAGAGCTCTGCCCCTTTAAGGATCCTGAATAAAAACATTTCAAAGAATTACATAAGAGCACAAGCAATGATTGCATGACACATGCGCTGCAGCTCCTCCCAAAAGGACGGAGAGGGAGCAGGAATGCACCGGCTTATCAACGAGGACGGGCATCTGGTAATGGCATCCTCATAATGGTTTTACTCCATAAGCAGCACAGGGAGTGAAGCTGCAGTGAAACCTGACATCTGTCCAACAGATGTTTAACATGAGGGGAATAAAAGCAAAAAAAAAAAAAAATCATTTTGTGACAAACAGGGAAATGTCTGGAAATGTAATGAAATATTTTCTGCATTATTTTATTCTGAATGTTTTCTTAACACATTGATTAAACAATTGACCAAAAAAAGCCTCACATAACTGATGTTTTGTTGCAAAGTGGTAAAATTTTAACCACTTTGCTGCGGAAGCACACCATTTGATTGATGATTACACTGGGAAGAAAAACAAAACTAAAAGTATTATTGCCAAAATATTTGTCTTGTTATAGTTTATGCACATGTTGAGATTTTTAAAAAGGAATATGGGAACAAAGGGTGATTCTTTATGAGCCGAACCATATTAAAACATGCTGCATATGAGCATAGAAGACAATAGAAGAGCTGTACATGAACTAAACTAAAGGAAATATATTGAGTGAGTTTGCACAAGTTCCCAGCTACAAGATTATTATAAACTTTTGTTTGTTTTTATACAATTTGTTTCGCAATAGCTATTGTAAATTTTTGACTGTCGATTAAATTTTATTATATTTAAACTGTTAATGACATTATTTGTTGGACTAAATGTAAGAAGCCATGGCCAAAAACAATAACTGTTGGTTGCTGCTTTGCAGTAAAGGAACTCTAATTGGGACAAATATCTAGAAGTGGACGTCAGCACAGAGGAGAAAACTCATGAAAAGATTTGTTCTTCGCTAAATGTGTGCAAACCTGAGTTTGTACGTGCTTCTTATACTGAACCTAGACACAATGAAAATCTTGAACTTAAAATAGCCACACTGAGCAAACATACTCTCTGTACTGACAAAACCTATCCACATTCGCGTCCAATGAGAAGCCAAAACAAAGAGAGAATAAATTCAGTTGATTTCTGCCTCTGTAAATTGCATCTCTCCAGAAAAGCCACTGTTTTCACTCAAGTTTAGAGGGGAGGAGTCCGTGTCTGTGTGAGCATTCCTGAGCGTCACTCCAGCAACAATCCCAGCCAAAGTGCCGCAGAAACTTGCAGAAATAAGAATATATCGGAGCATTAACAAGATGGCACCGAAGAGTCTTTTTTTTTTTTCTTCCTTCAGTGGATCACCAGGCAGGTTGGAGCGGCTCCAACATGCCCGCTCCGTGCACACACGCACGCGCACCCCTACACACAAATTAATGCTTTGCAAGTATGAGATGGAGAGGATGGAGGACAAGGTGTGTCCGACTCCAAATCCATGCAGCTCAACAAACCCGCAGGTGTTATTGCATTAAAAACAGCCAATTAAAGCACACAAAGGGGTCACGTTTAAAGGCTCTCCGGCTCAGATTGTGTCCACTGACCTCAGGTGGATTACTGTGGAGTCCATATGTGACAGATAAGCAAGCTGGCTCGCTGCACTGTTGAGCAATTGAAAAATGGGCTTGGCACAGGCGCACAGGCTCCTGACGGCCCACGCTGTCTGCGCTCTTAAATAAATGTCATTATATAAAAACACAAAAGACACACATAATCAATGCAGTCGGGGGGGGGGGGGTCGTGTTTTGCAATGATTAAGATGCAGAATTTAATGCATGGTGAGGGCTGGGGGGAGGAATGCATGAGAAACCATTGGGGCCCTGAAGAGCAAGAAAGAAGCGAAAGATCCAGAAAACGGGCAGCCAGGAAAGCAACACGAAGGACTTCACTGCCTCAAATTCAAAATAACGCGCTGAGCTCAAAGCAGGCAACGGCGACAACAAAAGAACTGCGCACAGACACCAAACTGGAGTAAATATCACCGAAAAACATGACATCATTGTCCTCCTGAGACCTCGCAATAACAAGATTATAAATATTCCGGCGGATTAGCGCCGTTAGAGCGTTCAAGGACGGGGGACCTGCGCAGGGAAGGATGGCGGAGACATTTTTATTTGATCCCTGCGGGGAATGAGGAGAAAACACGCGAAATGCCGCCGCTGTGGAGAGGCGACCGCTGCTCCGGGGCTGGAGCGACGATGGCTGCAACACAAACACGTTTCTGCCTTTATTGTGGGAGAGGATCGATGAGGAGGATGGAGACGGCGCATGGTGCATAAAAAAAAAATAAAAACAACTGGAAAACGTGTGAGACAAATAAGAAGAAAGGAAGGAAGAAAAAGCGGCTGCAGGAGGAGATGCGCGGACAGGCGATGCGAGAAAAAGCGTTTTTCATATCCTGAGCGGGATGTTTCTGGCCGTAGAAACGCATGGAGGCCAAACCTCTCCCACCTCACACAAATATATGAAGTGACAAGACAAGGAATGCCGATGGAGAAAAGACGACGCTGCGTCCCGCTCGCGTCTGCGCCTCTGTCTTCGATTACCAAGTGATGACTCGATGATTAATTCGGTGAAATGAAGGAAATGTGTCGGCGGTTTTCTTACCTGACAGCAGACAGCGGCGTTGTCTCTTCAGCGGCAGTCGCTCACCGGGCGCACACACACACACACACACACACACACCCACACACGCGCACAGCCTCTACGCGCAGTGCAGCGATAGGCCGGACGGGGGCGCTGCGGAGCGGAGCCCAGTCCTGAAATGCAACCTGTCTGCTCACAGCAGCAGCAGCCATCTGCTGTCATGTAAATAAAGACATGACCTGTTTTATAGACGAAAATTAACTGCAGAACACAGGAAAAAATTGTGTTAACAGAATATCTTATTTTATTATAGGGTTAATGATGACTCTTACATGCAAACTAATAGACAATTTAAAAAAATTTTTTTGGATAAAGCGGCACAAAGTAAGTCCTTATTGTTTTCAGTTTTATGTGAATAAAAAACATGAGGAGTTTGGAAAAATGTCAACAGATGGTGGTTCTCCAAAATATGAACGCGTCACAGGCCTCAGATTTTCATTTTGAAAGGCTGTCAGTTTTCCAACTGAATATTCCAGGCGTAAGACGTCAAAAAAATTCAACAACTTGAAATAGGAAGGTAGAAAGTGCTTGTTTCCAAAAGAAAAAGGGTGAATATGTAGAACAGCAACCTACAGAGAAGCTGTAATTACAGACCGCCCAGCGTGCAAAGGTCATGGCACATAAAACAATGCCTCCCTGTGTCAGCCTTCTTTTACTGCCCTCTCACAGCCTCACACAACTTTTACCACCAAGGAGAGAAAGCATCCATCTCCAGGGGAAACAGTATTGGAATTACTGACAGTCACATCTTTGATGCGTTGGCAGGATGCGACTCTTTGTGCCATCCTTCTCCTCCTCTTCTGGACATGTGCCCAGGCAACAGCTGCCACTGGCAGTGGGGCTGCAGATTATTTGGTTTTATCCTGTGGTGGGAGTTCACTGTGAGCCCGGTGCTGCTGTGAAATCATTGGCTTGACTTTAAAATCCCTAAGAGGTCTGAAGCTGCACAGAGGAGCTGATTCAATTTCAGCGGCTTCACAACGATTTGACTGAAGCTAAGATGGAAATGTGATTCTGTATGACATGGTAGTCTGGTTTTTTTTAGGTTGGATCCATGTTTTGACCTTGTTGACACCAAGGTCTGATTCTATCATGAGATTGTTGCAGATGAAATAAAGATTCATTCAGAGATTATCTTTTGCAGCAGTTGATTTTACTGAGTGGTTTAATTAAGTTACTGCCGCCTTCCTATCACCTCGATCCACTCTGCCAATTCTCCTCTAACGAACAAGGGATTTTTGAACTGCACATATCAAAATAGTCAACAAATTGTCAACAAAGCCAAAGTGTTATTACGTTAGGAGTTTTTGATATCTCCTCTCAACAAAAAGACTCTCTTTAGACAACAGCAGAAAATTTCTGCCTCCCTGACAATGTTGGATGATTTTATCTTGCACCATGCTGGTCACATTTGAAGCTTATAGAGGTTTTTCTTTAAAGCCTCTGTGGAAGACTTATGAATGGATACTGTGTTCATTTCCATTTAAGAGACTCAGACATGTCTCCAGCCATGTAAACTGACTGCCCATCCGGCCCCATCAGTCTGAGGGAAGATGTTGTGTAGCATCATATATCTGGCTTAGACAGATGAGAAGTTGTGGTAAATCCTTTGGATTACTTTGAAATAACCACTTTTTTTTTTTTTTTTTTTTTTTTTGAGGAAGCCAAAAATCTTCTATCGTTTATCATCCATGACTGGATGCCTTGGTTATTCTGAATATTCACTAAAAGAGACAATCCTAAAGCAAGAAATCCTGATTTGAGGATTAGATTAATCATTTTCTGGTTTCTGGTTTAATTTGCAGCTTCTCCCATTATTGCATTAGTTAAAGTTATGCAAAACATATCTTGACGAAGAGGATGAAATTATTACATATAGCTACAATTTTCCAAGTTGTTGTGAAAGTGCAGAGCCTGGTTGACTAAAAAAATTATACATATCAAAATATTATTCAATCCCTTTTAAATGCATCAAAGTATACATTTGTTTGCTACATTTTGTGTTAAAAGTTATTTTCCGAAAAAGAATGATATAATCGTTTTCTACAAAAGGCAGCCATACTTAGATGCTGTAAATGGTCAGGTAAGCCAGTTCCCTACTTTATCGTTAAAATTATCACTTATTTAGGTATATAACTAACCATGCTTTAAAGATAGGTCTTTCTATGCTGGTGAAGTCTCCCCTTAAATTATGCAGACATTCCTATTGGTAATTATTTTTAAATGCATACGCTTGTTGTACATTATTTATGATTTTATTTTTATAAAAAGAAATATATATATATATATATAAAATATAAATTTTATATTTAATATAAATATAAATATAAACATATAAAGCTTTGAGGAAAAACTAAAGAAAAGCCACTACTCGTTTACCTGCTGTGTCCTCCGTCACGGTAGAGGGCGCTGTCTCGTTAGCGTCGCCACGTTGCTCAACCAATGACGTGGATTTTCATAGAGAGGCAGTCAGAGCTCCAAATACATAACTCTTAACAGAGTTTATTCTTCGATTGGCTCATATTTACACCCCGAAACGCTCGTTTTCTGTCTCTTTCTTGTCATTATTGGACTTCGTTTTGCTCCGGCTGTTGCCCCAGCTGAGCAGTCACGTAAAGCGTTTAGATTTACTGTGTTTCCTGTTTTCTGCTTATCAGGAGTGTGTGCAGTAAAACAGTTTAACTCGGTTCTGACTCTGGTGAACTCTGTTGCCGTGTTCTCCTCCAGACTGCAGGATGAGTAAACCCAAAGTGTTAAACCTGAAGGATAAAATCAGCGGGAATGAGGCGGACCTGAGCCTGTGCAACCTCAGTGAAGTGCCAGTCAGAGAGCTCGTAAGTCTCCCAGCAGCTTTTATTTCATCATTTATCTGCGAATAAAACCCCAATTCATGCATTTACACACTTAAATCCAGTACTTTCTTCCTGTGTTTTCCCGATTATCTTATTATTTTGTGCATTCTTTGTGACCATCAGTCATAACATTATAACCACCTTCCTTATACTGTGATGTCAATTGATTCTGTTTTTGTTTGTATAGCTTTGGCCGTATGGAGTAATAAATATATTGCTCAAACTGCCGATTTTTCTATTGTATTTAGGCAGTGCTCTAATATTAACCTTTTCCCTAAAATAAGCAGTCCTTGTAACTAACCTGCCTCCCAGGTTAATGCATTTTAGGAATGTTAATGCAAAAATGTATTAACTATTAGTATTTCAAAAGAGCTTATGTTTTATAAACAATAATATTACTTGTTATTAATTTAGTGTTAATAGATGAGCGTTTTTTTCTGGTAACGAACTGCCACGAAGTATAAATCAGATTTTTTTTTTTTTAATAATACATTTACCACCAATGAAAAAAAAAAAAAAACATTTTCACTTTTCTACGAAATTTACCAGAGTAAAAAATGTTTACTCAAAGTAAACATTAGGCAGTGCATTAACATTAGCAGTGCACTGCCCCCCACTATTAGCATTAGCCATTTCCCTAAATAAGCTTTTTAGCAATTTTCTTTTTATTATTAGCCATATTTAGCACAATGAATGGAGGAAGTCAATGTAAGACAACATGCTAGTGATACCCCACATGCCACGGGTAGAATTGAAGCTACATTAGCTTATACTGTACACTAATTTTAACATACTCAATGGAGTAAGTCTATGTTACTCAACATGCTTGTGACTTTCCACATGCTACTGAGTACATTGTAGCTTACTTTAGCATTGATGCTAATTTTTAGCATCAGAAAGCTGGGTTCCAACCAAAGGGCACACTTTGGCAGGGCCTGGTTAAATATCTTCAGAAATGTTCTAGTTTTTACATTATCACACTTAACATCACGCTAACAATATATCTCCACCCCACTGACCTCTGCAGGCCATCAGCATCCCAGAAGAGCTGCAGTTTAGCATATTCTTTCACTCACAAAGCAGATTTATCTGCTTTTATTTCAACTTTTAGTAATGGCATTAACCAATAAGTATTGTCCATTTTTATAATAAATTATTTAAAATCCAAGCAATCAATGATGTTCACTTTAATGGTCATAACCCTGAAATTAAATTTTTTGATCAAGACCTTAACAAATGCCAAACCTAATATCACATATCACAAGAACGTTAATCTTCATCTTGTGAAATAATAAACTGAAGAAGTCACACTGTTAAATCCGTCGGTATTAAGATATTTACGCAGTTTAATAAGTTACAATGATTAGGAATATAGTTGTTTTTATTCATCTAAATCTTGCTTTGTTTTCTCCTACAGTCTTTATTTCCTAAAGCCACAGTCGTGGACCTTTCTTGTAACAACATCATCTCCCTTCCTGTGAGTATCAAGCGCACACACTGCTAAATTTTTGATCTAAATGACTTTAATCGCTGGAAAGGGCAGACAGATGTTTGCATAGGCACCTACTGCTCTAGATTGCACCACTAAGAATAAAACCATTGTTGAAAGAAATGCATAGGTGCTCTGAAGAAGATGCTTTGGTCAGGTGAGACATAAACTGATCTTTAAATCCTCCATGAAAAACACTGTGCATGGAGGAAACCTTACGCTACGGCCTGACCAAACATATCTTCATGGTGAAATGTGGTGACAGCATCATGTTGTGGGGAATACTTTTCTGGTCAGTGTTGATGGGAAGATGTGTGTATGTTCCTAAATATACAGCAAGAGACACAGTTAAATTATTGGTTTAGATTTAATCTTATAAGATATTAGAATTGTCTAGTCAAAGCCTCGACTTAAGCTCAGTTGTAGCAGAACTTGAAAATGTGTATTTGTAGCTGCTTGCCATCTAATATAGGTTTTCTTCTCCTAACACAGTTATGTTCAGATATATGATTGTTGTCTGTTTTACCCCATTTCTCTTACGCAGCCAGAGTTTTGCAGCCTCATCCACTTAGTGAAGCTTGACCTGAGTAAAAACCAGCTTACCTGTTTGCCAGATGACCTGGGGAACCTGGTGAACCTGCAACACCTGGACCTTTACAACAACAAGCTGATGGTCCTGCCTGTCAGCTTCTCTCAGCTCAGGGTGGGTAGGATCGTATTTTATTTGCACTGTTGTGCCAAAAAGCCTCAAATACTGCTAATATGTGCAATGTTAGCAGTATTGTTGACTTACTGTTTTTTTCCCTTTTGTTTAGAGTCTTAAGTGGCTCGATCTGAAGGATAATCCTCTGGAGCCAGGTTTGGCCAAAGCGGCAGGAGACTGTCTGGATGAGAAGCAGTGCAAACAGTGTGCCTCTAAGGTGGCTGCAACACATTCAGCAGCTTTACACACAAGAACTAAATGATTTCATAAAGATTTCTTCTTTTCCCCATTTTATTAATGTCATCAGAAAAGGTTAATAGATTGAGATTTAATTTCACTAGAATTCATGGCTCCAATCAATTAGAGCAAATTGCCCAGGTGATGAAAAAACAAAGCATCCACTAACCATTACATTACTACAAACATGTTTGAATGCTGACATAATGACACATACCTTATATGAAATTAAGATGTTTCTCTCATCATTCCTTATATAATATTTTCCCTGACGTTTTGGGGATCTTTAAGATGTTTCTATTGGAAAATATGATACCGGTCTTTGTGAAACCAGTTTCTCTGATCTTAACTGAGGCCAGCTCAAAAATAAAAACTCGAATGTTGGTGTGTTTCAGGTCCTACAGCACATGAGAGCCATACTGGAAGAGTATGATCGTGCACGAGAGAAACGCCTGTTGAAAGAAAAAGGTAGATAATTGAATGTGTCCCCCTCCTCCCAGAGGAAACATTTTATTCTTGGAGCTATTTTGAAATCCATAAAGCTGCATATGACAGCCACTGTTCTTGAGTCAAGAAAAATGGCTTTAATCAATTTTTTTCTTACTATATATCCACCAATGATTAGTTTGTCTAGCCCTCTCTATTTTCTTTAAACTCTGTGGTTTGTCATATTTAAAGCTTAGACCATAAAACAGACAAATTCACTTTGTTTGCTTTTTCAAAATGGATAGAAATGTCTCAGAGCCCTGTTTATCTGCGCAGTGATGATAAATCGGGAACAGGGAGATGACCTTATGTCGTTTTTGCACTTAGAGCTGGAGAGGAAGAAGGAAACGAAGCAGAAAGAGCGGGAGGCCAGAGAAAGGGAAGCTCGCAAACGGGAGAAAGCGGAGGAGAAGGAGAGGAGAAGGAAGGAGTACAACGCTCAGATGGCGGCTCTGGCTGTGAAGGAGCAACAGAAGAAGAAGAGCGAGGAGAAGAAGAAAAAGAACGGGCAAGCAGCAAGTGGGGCTAAAAAGTTTTTATTCTGATTGTTGCATCTTTCCAAAATCTGAGGCTTCAGAAGCTGAAGAAACTTCATCACTTTTCTTGTCTTCACAGATAAAAAGGTCGAAGTGAAACCAGCAGCTAAATCACAGCGTTCTCTCATTGGCTGGATTTTTAAGCTCCTCCTCCTGCTGACGCTGGGAATAGCTGGAGTTGCTGCCGCATGTCGGCTGACCGACCTGCAGAGGGAAGAGGTCTGCGTGCCGATCAACGTGGCCGTGGACGACAGTTTATCCTGGGCCAAAGTGCAGGAGGGCGTGGTCAGACAGCTGCTACGCAATCTGTCATCCGCTGCTAAGGACCTTCTGGAGTCCACACAAACATCGAAGAACTAAACCCTGCCATCAGAGATGAGAGCTGCAGGGTTTTCCTGGTGTCTCTGGGATGTTTTTTAACATGTAGAAATCATCGTTCCCGTTTGCGATGCCGGGATGTGGAAGGCCTGCACAGAGACTTATTCCTATGGAATTACTGTCAAAATCTTTATATGGCCTGTTTTCTTCTTACATCAGCTAAGTATCTCCCTGCGGACGGCGTTTTGCACTTTACATTAATTGAAGCGCCGGCTGCCCTTGAGCTGTTCAGCTAAACGTGAAGCGGACTCGTCGGTGCTGCTCTAGAGTGTCGTCAGAGGTGTGCGCGTGCCAAAGCTTGTCGCTGTCGGAGCATGTGCAGTGCCTTCTCCATCTTGGTCGCTATTCCTGTCAAATCTCGCTTGCAGCTGGTAATTGAGTCATTTTTGCTACATGACAAATAAAAAACAGGCAGATTTTTGCCAAAGATGCAAGAAAGTGAGTTTTCATGTTATTTCTGAGGAGCAAACTATTGTTTTCACTAGCCCTTAAAGATTACCTGTCCTAATTTAACATGGATTCATATTAAAAGTTGAACGGTTAAAACATTTCAGACAGATTAAAAGCTAAAGATTTTCAGTTTTTTAAGATGTTTCTGCAGCCAATACATTTGTCTGTGTAAACATTTGTATTTACATTAAAATTTCAGATCTGAATGAGAGAACCAGCGTATATAAAGGTCAAATAAAACTATAATTTTTTACTGATTTGGGAGGGACAATGCATATTAGCAATTCTGTAAATGCCACAATTAGCAAAAAATCTATTAATATTCTGTTGTCCCTGGACAAAGTAATTTATGTTGCTAAAAATAAAGTAAAACCTTTAATATTTACATTATGCCAGTCTCTAAACTCTTTCAGTAAATTACTTACAAATACCTTTTAAAATTTTTCCACATTTTTCTGTTCTAAATAGGTGTTCAGAAGTCATCTATTTAGTACATGGAGTCCACCGGTGAGCAATATCTCATTAGGAATACTCGTATGAGCAAAAAGCACACATACTGTATGTGCATTGGTCAAGGTGGCAGTATGTTGGAGCATGGTTACTTAAAAAGGCCTGGGAAAATACAAAATAAGAAGGAAGCATCCATCTATCTGACCTTTTGTTGAACTCTTTATTCAGCAGGAGGTTTGCTTTCATCCTAGCAGTGGAACAGTGAACCTGTCCGAAGGTCTTATGACCGTCTTGCCTGCAGCGTTTTGTTGAGGTTGCCTTGTTGAGGTTGCCGGGGAGCAATCTGGACCAAAACGAGAGCTCTCTTCCTCAAGGGAGGGAGGTAAAGCCCTCCCTTTGTTTCTGTTTCACAAATAATGGCTGGACGATGGAGCTCACAGTAGTTCACCTCACTGCTGAACCAGTTCATGTCTGCTGCGGCATGTTTGCTTGTAGTCCCTTTCCTTCATGTAAGCCACGTCTTCCTGCAGCTTGGTCCGAATGGAGTCGTCCACCATCAGCTCGAGGGTCACCTCTTTGAAGACGTTGCACACAGATACCTACAGAGATGGCGATTACGGTCTGATCTTCCTGCGCAGTGACCTGAAGTCTCCTCCTTACCTCCTGAAACTGCAGCTTCTTGAACATGGAGATGCTGACTTGGTTGTTCAGACCAATTTTTGCTTGAAACTTTTTGACTCCAAGTTTGGTGATTCCTGATGAAGAACACACAATTCCCACATAAATGCAAATGTATTTATTTGAATGGGATAATGTGAAATTTCTGAGCTATTTTGTTTTGATCACATTTTGAAATTTTGAAAAGCAGGACATATTTCATTTAACTGTTGCTGCTAATACAAATCGATAAACATTTTCCTCTCTGTTCTCTTTGTTGGCTATGATTAGTGTTCTTAACATGACACCTAGAATGTAATATCCAACCAAATACTGCATTCATAGCAGTCATTTGCCTTTTGATACACTAGGGAGCTCAAAATAAAAATCTGTTAAAAAAAAATACATGCAAGGTTTAGGTTATAATGTGACAAACAGCAACAGCTTCTCACCGTAGCTCATCATCATGCGAGTCACCTCCTTCCCGATGCCTCTTCCTCTGTAACTGGGCTCTGTTCAGGGAGGGAGGAACAAAATAAACATTTTTAAAACTTTTTTTTTTTTAGAATAAGGCTCTGAACAAAAAGCAGACTGTGCGTCACCTGCTATCATGACCTCCAGCTCTGCCAAGGATGGATCTGAAGGGTCGGTCAGGAAGATGTTGACATCTCCCACCATGCACTGCTCCTCATCGACACCTGGGTCCACCCAGCGCTGCTTGTCCAAGATAATAAACGTGCATTCTGGAAAGTTGCAGCTTGAAAATTAAAAAAAAAAAGGGAAACATTTGTTAAACGTTGACTGATTCATAGTTATTGTTTGCGTTTGTGGCACCGTACTGTCACTGTCTTCCCTCCAGCTCTTCTGCATGTCGTACTCCTGCTGCAGGCTCAGCGGCTCTGAGGCAGTCAGCTGCTGCAGCTCAGGAGATTTCATCCACTCATGATATCTGGGGAAAACAAGAGGATGTACCAGCTCTGATTATTGACCAGTGGTTTGAACTATATATATAATTAATAACAATAATCTTAAAAAAATAAAAAAAACTTGTTACATTTATTACAGTTAAAATAAGTCATTTATGAAAAAACTAGTAGTAGTCGGTTTGTAAAACAAGTAGGTTACTTTTAAAACGTATTTAAAAGAAGTTTGATTTATTTTCAAAGGCAAATTAAGATAAGTTGAAGTGCATTTTAAACACACTTTGATTTATGCAAGTGGTTCTGTTTCATTTTGATTTTGAGTTCATCTTTGTATCAGAGATCACTAATACTGGGACCAAATTAAATATATTTAGCTAAAAATAAAGATTCAAATTAGTTAAACGTATCGTTACTACGGGGTAACCAAAGCAGTCCTGCACGGATCAAAAATAACCCGAACCATAACAGCTGGTACTCACCTGGGGACATGCTCTTCAGTATATGGAACCAGTAACACTTTGTGTCCCTCCAGTAATGTATTTACATTTATTTTCATGATGAATAGACAGCTACAAACAAACTCATAGCAGCTGAGGATGGCTTCCTTATTCTCTCGCCACGGTTCCTACTGCGACTGCGCACAGTGGACCAAGTAAGCGAGGCGCCGCCTGCTGGACAGCAGCAGTAGGTTCATGTCTGAGTGCTCCCTTTTGATTCTGATTTTATGTCTCCTATTTGCTCCTTTGTTAGACAGTCACAAGTCAGGAAGACGCATAAATTTATTAACATGCCAACGACAGTTTAATTTTAAACTTTAATTGTAGTTCAATTCACTTTATTTATTTGGTGTCAAATAAAAACAAAAGGCTTATTGTGCTCAGTTAAAATCCATTTAAGGATTAGTGTACAAGATTATTCTAAGTACTTTACAGAAAAATGAAGAATAAGAGTTTACAAAGAGAGGCATAAATTAAACAAGATAAAACAAATGAAATACAAATAGTGGCAGTCACATTTTAAAAATACTTTATTTCCAAAGGGAAATTAAATACATAAATGCAAGAGGTATAAATACTTTTGCAAGGCCTGCAGACAATCAATTAAGGTCTTTCTTTTCATCTCCAACTCTAATTAATATCAACTTTTGATGATATTATTGGTGTGCCTGGGACTGAAGGTCCTAGACACATCAAAACTAGAGCAGTTAAACTACAGGGTCTGGTAATTTATCTAAAAAAACAAAACAAAACAAAAAAAACAAAAACAAGAAATTGGCAAATCCTTAAATTTTTTCAGTCCAGTTGTTGATAGCTGCTATCCTGATAGCCTTGTCCAAGACACGTGAATCAGTTGAATAGCTCGCTAACAAATTAAGCCTTCTGAAGATTGTATTGGGAAAAAAAAGTCAATTACTCAAAGCTTTTCATCTCTTCAGCGACATCTGGTGGCGAAAAGTATGAAGAGCAGCTTTAATTTACACCAAAACTCCAGACTGCTTAGTCTGAACAAAGATTCACTTTCTTTTGACGTGTTGAGCCAAGTGTCAAACTACCAATACCATGATTCTTCCATATGGACCTTGAAACCTCACTGAGTGGCCAATCAAATCAAATCAAGCTTTGACACAACACTTACTTAGCTCATATTGACAGTCATATGTTGCTCCGGAGCTTCAGCTTTAAGCACATCGTAACTAATAGTAGCTCTTGGAGACTGGACTTGAGCCTAAGACAAACAATTA
Source organism: Brachyrhaphis roseni (assembly GCA_903066815.1). NCBI lineage: Eukaryota > Metazoa > Chordata > Actinopteri > Cyprinodontiformes > Poeciliidae > Brachyrhaphis > Brachyrhaphis roseni. The sequence goes on along the minus strand of CAEFZY010072806.1, from coordinate 52,551 downwards.
TTTGAAGGTTTTTTTTTTCTCTCCCCTTTAGCCTCTGAATGCTATGTTGGGATTTATATTGCCCGGCCCAGTCTGTGCCACATTCTGACCGGCTCTTGTGCCTTGTTGATCATGTCCATCCAATGCTGCAGCTGAAGACCCCTGGCGTACATGAAGGGGCCCAACACCAGCACTCCCAGCAGGGCTGGAGGTTCTGAAAGCAACAACAGCTGATCTTTGACAAAGGTCTTACTTTAAAGCAATCATGTGAGCTTCTGATAAAACGTCATAATTAGTTAATACCTCCAGTACCTGAAATAGATAGGTTTAGAATAAATGCCCATTATTTGGTCCTGGAAGCTAAAGTTAACAGTTAATCTGTGAGGGGGCAAGAACACGCTGAGATCTCAAAAATGCCAGCGATTTACTTGTCATTTTTAACATTAGTTTAAAATTTAACATGACATACTTGTTTGTGTTGCCTACTCTTTCTAGAGTGGGGAGGTTTTGTGTTTTAACACTTCTAAACTAGCAATAATGCTTAATCTCTTTCTGGTTGTCGTGAACTTTAACATTTACAGCAGCCTGTTAAGTCTTAAATGAAGGGGAAGCATTTTTTTATTTTTTTTTGTCATTTTCTGAGCTTTGTGGACTAATCTTAAGGAGAATTTGCAGACATTCATGATTTGATTGTCTATGGTGAACGCTGAAGTATGCTGATGGTGGGCAGCTAAATTGTTTACTTAGCTCATATTGACAGTCATAAAAATATTCTTTTTAACCATGAATGCAGCTGATTTAAGAGGTTCTGATAGAAAGATGCATGTTTTTTGACTCATTAAAAAGTTTTTCACCTGAGCGGTCGTCGTTTGGATGCTGCAGCTCAAATCTTAAACAGGCATCATCCAGGTGCTGCGGTCGGAGTTTAAAAGTCATCCTGTAGTTGAAGATGGGATCCTGTTCACCTTTCACCACACAGCTACGCTTCGTCTTCACCATCTGAGTGTGTATCTGCAGGCTCACCTGGACACACACGCCTGCGGGAACGTAGACGCATGCTGTGTGCACTGAGCAGGTAAAAGCCTTGATTTTATAGATGAAATTCTTCAAACCTGAATCTGTGAGCAGCTGAAGGCCTCGAGCTCCCAGAACCACCAACGAGAGCCGCTGCAGGGATGAACTGTAGCTAAGGGATATCTGCATATCACCCAGCTCTGAACACTGGCGAAGGTCAGACGGCAGAACCATTCTGAGCATGTTGACCACCTCTTTGTGGATGTGTGTGGACGTGTTGGTGTTTACCTGCGTCTCCTCCTCAGGATCAAGGTCTCTCCACAGAACTCTGCCGGCCTGACCAAGCTCCCCTTCCAGTGGAAACAACACTCTGCCCACGGCATGTCGTTTACCGTCTTTCTCCACACTCAGCACACACACACTCAGGGTGCTCCGCAACACACGCACTGCTGATACCTGTAAGGCACACACACGCACACTGAGAAGACGTGTCTTTTTAATCGATGAGTGTGTATTGTTGCGCTTACATAGATTTGTAACACATATGTCAAGTGTTTGTTTCTCCTACATTTGATAATTATGGTTTACAGTTAATGAGAATTCAACATTCAGTTTCACAGAAAGTTTGAATATTATTTCCTGATAGATGGCTCCTCCGACTTCGGACTTGATAAAACTCAGTGAACCAACACCAGCAGATTACTTGGCCTGACTGTGGAAACTTTACACTAAACTTCCAGTAACTTGGAACTTGCTCAAGCCTTATAAGCTTGTTACCATCTGTCCATTCCAGGAAATGAAGAAGCCTTTTAGATGAGAGCTGAAATGTCTTCAAGAAACAATAGAAGATGTTTTGTTTAAGCACTTAGGATTGTAAATGTCCCGGATGACTGAGAATCTATACTATTATGTTCACCTGTGCACCGCAGACTCTTAAACCTTCATTCCTAAATTACATCAAAAATTAACATTTTGTTAAAAGAAGATTTTGAAGTATTGAACATCAGTTTAGTCTCTCTTATTCTCAGCCTGAGCTTGACATAAGAAATGCTGTTGTTTCCCATGTCTTAAATGTGGTTGTGTGTAGTGGCTTTTGAAGCAGCTTTAGTCCACACTTTGTATATCTCCCCCAAAAAACTCCCCAGTTGGATTTGTTTTAGAATCCTTGTGTGGATGCAGTTATCTATTTTTGTATTGCATTTTTTCCTTCCACTTAACTTTCCATTAATATACCTGGATAAAGCTCTGTGTGAACAGCTGCATTGTTTGATATTGATCCTTTATGGCTTACCCTCCTTGTGCAGCAGTGTCTGCTGGACTGTTGTTAAGACTTCACTATGATTGTGACCTTGAGGTTTGGAGTTTGTTTTAGCTTAGTCATTTCTCACTCAGAGTTTAATGAGTTTAAAATGTACGTTTTATCTTTTAAACTCAATTACTAAAGTAAATTAACTTTTCAATAATGCTAATATGTATGTAGATGCTCCTGTGAACTCAAAGTTGCAAATTCAACCACATGTCCTTGCCTGGAAAATCAAGCAGTCGTTAAACTCTGGGTCAGGCCCCGTCCCCCGGGCCTTAGCCTGCCGGGGCCTCCGGTCATCGGGAAGAAGCCGCAGCTCCACCAGCGTCATGTTGCTATGGAAACGAGGAAGGAGGTTGCTGAGGCGTAGCAAGGAGACCACGAGCTGCTCGCTGCTGTGACGATACTCTACAGAGAAGCAGAGGCGAGTGGCCATGCCAAGAGGAGGGGCTGCCACCTCGTTCAGAGGGGTCATAGAGTACAGACCTGTCAGCACCGACCCCACTGGGTACCAACCTAAAGAAAACCAGGGAGGCGGAAAAAAAATCAGAATACAAACAGTTTTCGGATACTACCAACTCTTTGTCAGCCTGATCTACTGGAGAATCTCTCTGTTGTTCACTGTAGAGGCAAAAATACCAATCAAGAAGAATCACAAACAATAATTACTAATTAAATTGCTGGAAATGTAAAACCTAACATTAACATAAACACATTATACTTCACATCTTAATTATTCACTGCGTTGGGCTAAGTTGCATCAGTATTAGTTTTTGGAAACATATTATAGTTATTATATCAACCAGAAGGTTAATAATGAGGGTTTGATTTTTAAATGTAAGTTTTGAAAGTCTAGATTGCAGATTTCAAATTAAAAGCATTTCTTTAGTGCAATAACTGCAGCACTTATGACCTACTTCTCACTGACAGTGACCCACGGTGAGCCAGAATGTCTCGCTGAGCATCCACCTTCATTGCTCCCTCTTTTTCTTTCTCCTGACTCTCAACATCTGTCAGAACCGCAGTATTTTGTAGAATACAGCGAGGAGGTAAAGCGAAAGGGATTTCACCATGTCTTGCATAAACAAACAAAAAAAGCATTTAGGTCGTCTGGTTTGGCATTTTTCTGGGGTTACTCTCAATACACCCACTAATATTTGCTACTGGTACTTGCCTGGCACAAAAGCCTTGAGACACAGGGATCACAGGAGCAGAGTGGGTCGGTACCGATGGCACCGTGCTGATCAGCTCCTGATACTGACCCTGCTTGTTCTTCTTCCTCCTCAGGCAGCACATTGTCAGAATCAGCAGCAGCAGCACTAGCAACAGCAGACCAACGGACAGACAAACAGCAAGCAGCAGCGCCTGGTCTGAACAATCAAACACCCAAACTTATTCTCTACAGGATTCACTTCTGTTGTAAATGTGTTTTCAATGCGTTTTTATTCTCACCAGTCATGATAAATGTTCTTCTCGTCAGCTTTAACTGAGACAGAATGGTTGTCCAAACATGAAGCAGCAACTTAGCGTTCTAACCTGAACTGTAAGTGACGATGAAGAGCAGTGAGACTTGGATGCAGCTGGCTGTTTCTCACCATATTATGCTGCTATCTAAAAGACTGGAATAATAGGCCTCTGGGCAGAAATACACGTTGGGCTTTTTGTTGACTTTGGAATTAAATGCTAACTTTATGTATAGTCATTTAAACACTGCATTTTGTGTTAATTTGTGTTGTCTTTGACTGATATTTACATTGGCTAAAGTGAGAAACATGCAAAAAAAAAAAAAAGAAAATTGTGAAGGGGGTAAAAACTTGTCCACACCACGGTATTTGCATAATTTAATTAAAAATGACTTTATTTATGTAGTGTGAACTCAAAGAAGTTTATTCTAAAAAATTAATTACTAAATTAATCACTCTAATCTTACAGAGAGAAAAATTTGAATGTAATAATTTATATTCTAATATAATCCTATTACAGTGCAGAGAAATGTTGTTCATAATACCGGTTAGTAGATTTCAAAGGAAGCTCAGTCACTGACTGTTGCGTTAGCTCGTGTTGAGCAAGCATATGGTAACAGAGGAAAGGAACAACTCCCTTTTAACAACAAGAGGCCTCCAGCAAAACCAGAACCAGGTTCAGTAGAGGCAGCCATGTTTCGAAACAGGACAACCTAGTCCCTTTTAGAAACAAAGAAAACCTTAAATCTTTCACTCAACAAGTTCTGTTTGAGGTGACTTCAGACTAAGACGGTAGTAAATGCTGTTGTATGCTACTTGTTACTAGCCAAATAGTTTTTGTTTGTGCTTATTGTATAAATTTAGCATAATAACATACTAAATTAACACTGTCACTATTGTTATTTGACCCAAAAACAGATTTAATGTAACGAGCAGTAAGCTTAGTTCAGACAGGAAAGCCTTTAACACTCAACTATAATCATGCGTAATGACAGTCCTGACAGATGACCTTATCCTGAATTTGAATCAAAGTGCTTATAAGCCACCCGCTGTTCGCTTCCACACACAAAGACCGGATTGGACAGTGGCTAATAAGATGACTGGTAATCCTCAGGGCTAAAGGTATAGAGTAATGGCTCTTTCTTTGTCTCTCACACAAACACACACACAGACAAATGCACCGAACAATGCACCTTTAAAAAGAAAAAAGAAAAAACAGTTGCATCTTCGTCGACATCACATGTGGCCCAGCAGAGGTAGAGGAAGAGGATCAAGCTTAAGGAGGGTCACAGCGAAGGAAACCCGGCCGTGAGGCTTTTTATGTGGTTGGCATCGACAGAGGGAAGCCATTTAAGAAGGGCGTGAGGAAGAGTGGAAGACATGAGGGGAGGAAGGAGAGGCAGCAATTAGAGCTACCTGCACTGTGGCCGGGCATAGGGCAAAACAGGACACAACTTGTGAACTTTCAGGTAAGAGGTTAATTTTCATTGTCAAACATTATTCTGTGGTTGCATGTGTGTAAATACACTTTGATTTGATTATTTGTGTTTACAATCTGTGCAGATCAGCTGCTGTTGAGAATTTCTATGGTGTGAATTTATTATTGTACTTTTAATGAAATGCTAGATTTCCTGATTTTTTTTTCCCGCTCATGAATACAACAGTACTTTGTTTTTTTTGCAAATAGAATCTGATGACACCTATCTGTACTGCCAGGGGAAATCAAATAACAACCATATTGTCCCAAAAGTTTCATGTTACATATCTCCATTTGACTTGATATCATTTTATCTGTTTTCCGGTGGTGAAATGCACATTTAAATCTGTCATTTAAATCTTGATAATTGTCTCAATAATCGAATAATCTGGGCTGCGTAATCTCATTTGGTTAATCTGGACTCTGTGTGTTTGTGCATGTGTGTTTGAATGCTCTCATTCAATTCCCTGAGAAATGTGTCATCCCAAAACTGTTTGGAAATCACTTTGAAGGAGCATCCATGCTCAAATTTTAGAGCAGTGTGCATGTGGGCGACATGAAACATGCCACTTGTTGCAAGGGACCTGCAGAGAATTAAGATCTGATCCTGCTGCTTCTGTTGGCTTTACGGGGCTTTGAACTGGGTGACAAAAGAGAGTTAGCCCCAAGCTGATGAGCACAGCAGAGGTTAGCAGTTGAGGAGTTGATGAGATAGCCAAGATGGCTAAGAAGAAACTGGAATTAAAACAACTGGAGTTACAAATCTGGTTTGTAACTCCAAAACCAAAAGTTGATAAAAGTTTTATCAACTTTTTATCTACAAGTTGTTAAAAATTCTCCGGGCTCAAGGCTAGCCCTTGAGCAAAAGTTTCATAAATTCCCACAGAAGTTCATAACGGTGCTTCTCAATATTTTTAGAATATTTTTACACCTGAAAATTTGATCAGGTGTAAAACTAACACATGAATTCAACAAAAGAACATAATGGCAGTCAAACGAGGAGGTGGTAGGGTGATGATCTGGTGCTGTTTTGCTGCTTCAGGACCTGAACATTTTGCTGTAGTTGATGAAACAACTACAGCAAAATGTCTTTTGGGGAAAACATTTTTCTTCCCCAAAAGAAAAAATGTCTGCCTATTACTGCCATTGCTTCAGTTGAACTTCAACTGAAGCAATAATACACTGATACAAATCACACCAGCAAATTTGCCTCTGAAACGGTAAATGAGACAGAATAATTATTTCATAGTGGCATGGTCAATGTTTGGACTTTTATGCCTATTGACTCTAATTTGTTTGAGGACTGGAAATATTTAATTGTGTCAAAATAGCAAGAGGGATTTCTTAGTTCCATACTTTGAAGAGTTGATTACTTAAATGCTATTTGTGTTTGTCCTTACAGGTCTAGGCCGTTGCCATGGCGAGGTCTGGTCGCCCTGCCTCTGAGAGCTACCAGTCTACCTGCTGTTCAGTTGGACAGTCACTCTCCTCGTCCAGTGAAGTTGGCATTTTGGAGGATGAAGATGACCGGACTCCTATTTTCTCCCTTTCTAAAAGCTCTGTAGATGTCGTCACAGCAACAGGCCCTCCTCACAAGCGAGACCTAGCCTGGATGCGACTGGATCTGAAGCGCAGCTCCAGCACCAACACACACTCTGACCAGAATCAAGTGACGCTACAGCAGCTGCACCTTCACAAGTGGCACCACAACAGCCACCAGTTTTCAGTCACAACTCAGAATGAGGACTTGCACAGCCCTCCACCTCTCAGTGAGCGCTGGATTTCCAACATGCATCGCTGGAGTGGCTGCAGCAGCAGCACGCACAGCCGCAGCAGCACTCCGGACACGGTTGTAGGGAAGGAAGGGTCCTCGCGCTCCTGTTGTCTCAGCCAGGAAGCAACCGGCTGCTTCGCCCCAGATTCTCCAATGTCTAGAGTAACCTCTCCTCCAACCACACCCTCACCATTGATTTCCCCCTTCCACACACCTACTTTACCACCTCAAGATCATTTAGCTTCTTCACCACTAACACCAAGCACACACCGGGAGTCTGAGTACTCACCTCGCCCTCGAATAACCTGTAGAGACGACAGCAACTCCCCAGAGAAACTTTTATTTCAGTTTCCTTCCCCAGTCCAATCGCATGCAAGCTTAACCGATGAAGGACAGTGTGCAAATTCTGCATGCCTTGTTAATGATGAGAGTAAAGAGTCACCCAGCCCCACAAACACCCAAGTAATGGAAGATAAAGGAGAGGAAAGTCCACTGTCAGCTGGTTGCAAGCCAGAGCCAAGTCCTTCTGCAGAAAAAACTGATTTCAAAGCCAAACTCTCAGGTTGCCATTATCTTCTGTCATTGGAGCAAAGTTGCCAGATGGGCAAAAGTTGGAGAACACCACTTGTTTCTTCCTTGAGTGACTCACGGTTGGGTGACCTCATGATGCACTTGGAGGCTACCGCCAATAATCTAAAGGCAGAGCTGCACAGGGAGGAAGGAACGATGACCTCACAGCTGGAAGTGATGGATGCTGCAGTGCAGACAGGCTCCCCTTCGGGCTCCTTCTGCGACTTTCAGAAGACCATGTCCAACTCCAACAGTGGCTCTCACTCGCTCTTGGGCTCGCCACCTGGATCCAGACTAAACCTGAAGGCGTCTGTGGGATCCCACTCCAACCTGGTTTCGGCGTCTTCAAGCATGTTCCCAGTGAGCAGCGGTGAGGATGAGGAGGAAAAGCAACAAAACACCCCAGAATGGGAAGCTACCGCCGCTTCTACACGGTATCTGGAGAGAAAAAGATCATGTCTGAAGGCCCAGTCTGAAGACTGTGATGAGCTTGGAAGAAGAGGCAGCATGAAGCAGGTGCTATGGGATGAAGATGGACTGACGTGGGACATTCATGGAGCATCCTTGGACCCCGAGGAGCTCAGCACCGCCATACAGAAACACCTGGATCTCAAGAATAGCCCCCAACCCCAGAGACGCTCCTCTAAGAAGAAGAAAGCACCAATGCCTCCACTCATATCAAACATGGTAACAACAATGGCCCCTGACACAAGCCCACCAGCAATGAGCATTAAGTGCATGGTGGAGGGTGAGAGTCAGGAGACCCTGGAGACTGAAGCAGCAACCGAGGTGCAGCCAGAAACAGGGGGCAGAAAGCAGGAAAAGGAGGAGGCTAACTGTAGAAGAAGCAGAGAAGAGCAAGGCAAAATACAGGAAATAGAAGAGGAGGAAGGTGGAGAGAAGACAGCCAATAGCATAAAGTCACCAACACAGGGGAGTGGACACAGCAAGAAAAAAATAGTGATCAGATCCCTGAGGAGGCCTGGATGGTGCGGAGGATCCAAAAAGACAGATGACTGAGACTCTGTGACTCTTGCACAGCATTAAAACTGAGTTTTGAGAGACACGTTCAATCAGGATGGGGTCAAAGCCTTCCCACAGCATACATTAATTTATTTCCTATAAATTTGGTAGTATCTGCCACGGGTGTAAAGATGTCCTGATTCATCATGTAGTCTCTAAATAAAGACTTTTCAGAATAGATGTTCACTGAGGTTTTATGCTTTTCCCTTTCAACTGTGTAAAGCCCTTTAGCTCAAGGTAGCTGTATACAATTGCATTTCTGTAACTGAAAATATATAAGAAGTCAAAGTGTGACAAAAACATCAAGTGCTAATATGTTAGAAACCTCAAACAGCTGAAGCCAATTATTGTGACTGAACATACAGGAAGATGGACTGGTGAGAGCTTATTTATTTAACATGATCTTCAAACATCAGCAGATCTTTTGTACTGAAGGAGGAGAAAAAATTGCAGTAAAGGAAAATCATTTTTTTAAGTGGCAAAATTTATCCTCACAAACAACAGCAGTGGTGGACTGGTAATCCTGGGAAAAGAACTGAAATACTCCAAACTCTACTGATCCAGGTTATATGTATATATCTATATATGATACTCACTATTTTTAAGGATGACAACAGAACAAGAACTATTTAAAGACAATAAAAAAACAATTAGGATTTACTTATCATCCATACTTTCAGTATTTATATGTTTAATGTTTTTTAAATAGGATAAGATTTGCCCTTTTATCACTTTCAATCGATGAAGTAAGTACAGTAGAAGTCTGTATGTATTTTTTAGATATCTATAAACTTAATTTCCTGTCATTCATATTAAAGTCTGCTCATTAAAAGATTTTTTTAAGCAGTAGCATTACCGGTTGCTTTGTTGTCTCTATGTTTGTGGGGGTTTTTGTTGTTATTTTAAATAACAGGACAGAATAATAATAAAACAAAGCAGAACTTTATTCAAAGCTGTGATTTCATTATATTTCAGGGATGTATCGCTACACTCTCTAGAAAGAAGAATTTCCAAGTTTCAAGTCGAAATATTTGAACAAGTTTTGAAGTTTGAATTGTAACTTGGAAATTTGGAGGGAAAAAAAACATGATCTGTGCCAGGAAACTACTAATTTTAAGAGTTTAAAGCGCCATTTAGAAGAATGAACAATTCATGCCAGAAACGTTTTGATACCTGAAAAAGATATGAAATGTAACTAAATATTAGTACGTAGTGTTGTGTGAATACTTTTGTTAACCTGGTATTGGTATAGACAGGTGAAAACGACATAAACTATGAATTGGAAAATAGTTGCAATATTAAGATCCCTATTTCTAATCATTATGTCCTCTATAAATTGTATATTTGATGCTTGTTTCTGGGCTTTAAAGCTAAATTATCCGTATCATGCTTGTTTTTCTGCCTGTGCCACACTTTACCTCATTCACCCAGTAAACACATACACAAAGTAGAGTTGTACGCAAACTGGGTGAACCCCAGTAGTGAGATCTGACCATTCAGATGAGCGGGCACATTCTCTTTTATTCACTACAGCAAGTAAAGCTCTGCTCACCAGGGGCTTCTACTGCAGCTACTGTTGGCATATTTTTTTTACAGAAGTATGTTTGTGTGTAGACATTTTGTAAAGTTGAGCTACTTATAGGCATATGTCAACTGTAATGCTATTGAAATGAATGTAAATTAGTAATGTCAAGAAACAACCTGACATGTACTGTCTGAAGTCTCCCAATGACTATTTGGATGATCCACAGGAGGTCATGTGGTCAGGTGAGACCAAAATAAAACTTTTCAGTTTAAACTCCACTTGCCGTGTTTGCAGGAAGAAGGCAGATGAACAGTGAAGCGTGAAGAGGGAGTATTATGCTTTGGTAGCTTTTCTGAAAGTTCTCCTTTGCAGAAAGCTATATATAAAAAAATCTGTGAACCATCTAAATATCACAAAAGATATGGAGGATGTGATTGGCCAAGGCCAAAACGAAACTTTCTGATCTTAAGGTAAACTGCTTTGTGTTCTCACTAGCTACACAGTGAAACATGGTGGCGGCAGCATCATACTGACAGAATGCTTTTTGGCCAGGGAGAAGAAAGGAGGTCAAAGTTGAAGGGAAATTGGAAAAACAACATAAGATTACGAATACTTTTAATGGTAAAGAAAAAGTAAAGAGTTAATGGCAGCAGCAACCCCTTTAGTGACATCGTGTAGGAGAAAATCCTGCAGGTTCAATGAACGACAGCCCACACAGTTAAGTGCAGCAATAGCTCCTTCAATAGCTTTGTCCAAGAGAGAGAAGAGATTAAACAGAGAAAGACAAAGACAGATGGATCATCTATAGGGAGAGGGCATAAAGTCATTGGCCCTCCAGGAACAGCAGACCACATGTAGCTTCTGCTGTTGACATTTGGTGCTGTAACGTGATGAAATTTAGAAAGAAACTAGACTGTAGTGTTTGTGCTGCACTTGTCTTGCATCGAACATGACAAAAGGTTACATTGAGGTCACTGTGTCACTCCAATCAGTCACGTGACAAATACACTTGTTTGGGTACAATACCGTGATGTCTTTGTCTTGCACGCATGTCCGTGTGCTGGGAGAATTCTATATGGATGTGAAAGTGCTGATGGGCCTCCCCTGAAAAAAAAATCCCCTTTTTCTCAGCTGCAGTAAAGCTCAAAGCTACAGGAGAACTATCCAGCGCTCTGCTTTTGTTGTGACACTAACTCATTGTCGCTGGAGGATTGGTGTTGTGCTTGTGTGTGTGTGTGAACTGTACCTGTTTGCGTACATTTTGGAGCTGCTTGCTATAAATAGTCCCGGTTTGTGGCCCGGTTGGTGATTCTGTGGGAGACGATGGCTGCACCAGGACCTCCTCTGCTCTGGTTTCTGTCCCTTTTGCTGCTGCTGCTTTTGAGCAAGGCATCCCTGCCTGCGGCTGCATACACGCTCATCCCAGCACAACAGCCACAACACAAAGTCCTCCAGCTGGGTGAGAACTAATAAACTCCACCAACACCAAAACAAGTCTTGTATTACTCATGCAGTAGCTCTGTGGTGTATGAATGCGTTGGTTCTGTCCTCTTAGACTGGCCACAGGATTGCGGCATGCCCCACTTCAAGCCAAACATGATTGAGAGGATTGTCTCTGGAAATGAGGCCAGACCTCACTCCTGGCCCTGGCAGGTCTCTCTGCAGGTAAAACACACTGACAGGATTCTCTATTTTAGGAAAACGTCAAAGTTTCTGCTTATTTACAGTGTTAATTAACTCTTCCCCAGACAATTTCATCCAGTATTTTTTATCGAATCAGATCAGTACATTGCAATGAATTAAAGTTAATTTATTTCAGAAATAAAATTGATCAATATGACATAACACCAATAATAGCAATTTAACAGAAATGTAAGGCTCTGGCCTACACAACCTGTGACAGTAGTTCAGCAGACAGTGACTGACACCCAGCAAAGGAAGGATAAGCTTTAAAAGGCGAGCATTAAAGAAGCTGTCTATTCACAGAGTGCTGTATCCAAATTGATTGGAAAATTAAGTGAAGGGAAAAAATTAAACAAGCAAAATGCGTTACTCGATGGTTCAAAATCCTCTCTTCAGGTGAAATTTAATTTGACACTTTGTTTAGAAATCAAGGTTTTGTTAAGTAGCTAAAAATGGTGTAGAATGTGAATAAAATCAAAATAATTGCAGAGTTAAATGTCCTAAATGTACAACTAGGGAAACACATGAGAAAATCCTAGAGAGAGATATGAGCTATTTAATGTTTATAAAGCTTAAGTCATTTTAAAAAATATACCTGAATCATATCAGAAATAAAATATAGAATAACATTTTAATTTTGTATAAAATCTAACATAGTTGTTAAAACAAGCATTAAGATCAAACTAAAATTGCATAGCAAGCAAACAAATAACTGTTAAACCTAATTTAAATTTGGTCAATTTAAACAGAGATGCATTAAATTAAATCCAAGTCAGATACATTTCTACCTGAACTTTAAAAGCTGTTAATGTAAAACCTAAAAATTTCAGGAGTTAATTATTGACTTTTGCTGCTCCTCTTTTCAGCATGGCTTACACTCAAAAGACAAAAATAGATAAATTTGCTAAAAATTTGATTGCACTGTCTGTCACAGGTTCGACCCAGAGGAAGTAAACACTACATTCATGTCTGTGGAGGAACTCTCATCCACAAGACCTGGGTGCTAACTGCAGCTCACTGCTTCCAGAAGTAAGAAACACTCCATAAATCCCACACCTTAAAGAAACTGCAAGTTTGTATGAATTAAATACAACATCTGATAAAAAACAAAACAACAACAAAAAAACTGTGCATTTTTTATTTTGTCAAACACTTTCAGGGGAAAAGCGGAGGATCCTGGGAGCTGGAGGATTGTCCTCGGGAAGCACAAGCTGAAACGCTCAGAGTCTGCAGAGAGGATTTTCCCCATCAAGAGGATCTACCGGCACGAGAACTTCCGCTATCCTACTCACAGCGAGCTGGACTATGACATCGCGCTGGTGAAGGCCGGCACGGACATCCTGCCTTCAAACTTCATCCGCTATGCCTGCCTGCCGCGCAAGCAGAGCCCCCTCAAACCGGGGCACTACTGCTGGGTGACGGGCTGGGGAGACACCAGAGGTGAGTCAGGGAGGGACAAGGGACTCAGACACTGAGGAAAAGTAGGGCACTAACAATAGTAACACTAAAACAGGCAAATTGGATATTGCTGTTTAACATTACTAGGGATGAACAATATATCGACATTAATATCAGTGTTGGCAGATGTTAGTCATTTTTTAACATATCAGTATCGGCCGAAGTTATTAAGTGATTCCATCTTGTTAACGTTTGTATGTGTGTCTCAGGAGGAGAAGGGATTCAGTCATATGATAGTGATGCAGCACGTTTAACTGAAGCAGAGAAGCGATGTGGTGGTTTCTTTCTTTTTAAACAGTGTTAAAAGAGTAGAGAAATATATACAATATTGGTCACCTGTCATGACAGCAATATTAGTATCTGGTGTCAAAATCGGCCCAAAATGCTAACATCGGTGCATCCCTAAATTTTACGGTGATGAAATTCCAACTAATCTACCATTTTCTGCAGTTTATTATCTCTTTGGCATCATCCCAAAGCCCCTACCACTCTACTGAAGATTGAGTCACTAAAATCCTTATTGTGCATTAGGAGTGATGAGTCCATCCAGTTTGCAAATTACCCTGCTGACATTCAGAGCATGAATTTGAAGAATCTTTCCTCCAGACTCTGAGACCTTGATTGTTGGCTGGATAATTGTCAAGTTGGCAGTCTTCCCAGGATGACATTTCCATATTTAAAAAACCCCTTTTCTAATAGCATCCTTGTAGCATTTTTTTTTCAAGATGAACCGCATCTAATAAAATTTACCCGACTCTGAGTGTGCGACTGTATAGGAGTTTCACTCTGAAGTAAATTACTGACAAAGTTTGTAGATTTTATTACTGTAATTAAAATTTTACTAACTCTATAAACACATTTCAGGTGGGAAAGAGAACGTTTCCCTGGCAGAAGCGCTGAATCAAGCCCGTCTGCCCATCATCGACTTCAAAACTTGTCGGCAGAAGAAGTTCTGGGGCGACCGTGTCCGGGACTCCATGATCTGTGCCGGGTTCAGGGACACCGAGGGCCCACCTGCAGCGTGCCAGGTAAGGACACCCCATCGTTTACTGGAACTTTGTGTCTGTCGGATGCTGTTTTTCATGGCTTTCTTCCTTTCAGGGCGACTCAGGTGGTCCTCTGTTGTGCCAGCTTGGCCGTGATCGCTGGGAGGTGCACGGCGTGGTGAGCTTTGGCCCCATCGGCTGCACCGTGGAGAACAAACCCAGCGTCTTCACCCGCACCATGGCCTATATCCCCTGGATAGAGGCCACCCGCATCAGGGACTTCTTCCTGCACTGAGAGGGCCCTGCTGACTCAGCAAATCTAACCTCTGCTCCCTTACACCGTTCCTTTTTCCACCAAGCAAACACTTCACAATGTAAATATGAACTTTAAACGAGCAGCTAGTTTTGCATTGATGTACATCGGCATTTACAAGTTACTTTCTGCAATAAAAGTGATAAAAAGCTGAATATTTGTGAACAGTTCCGTTTCGTTTTATTTCACTTTACCAAACAGCGTACTTGATGGAGAAACATGAAAAGTAAGCAGTTCCGGTACAGCTTTACAGTGACTTCCTCTCTCACAGAGCAAAAACCACTAACATACGTTTTAATAAATACAAGTCATCAGACCATCAGGATTTGTTCCATTTTTACAGGTGGCGAGTCTTTCAGTCTGAAAACACCTCGTCTGGACCACACACCGGGTGCTGTCCTATAAATTGGCTCATTTAACCTAAATGTCAGCACACTCTCTCAGCATAGCATCACTGGCGACGGACGACTCATTCATAAACAATAAAACTAAGTGTCAGGATTTCATACCATATCCTCACTGATCGGGACTAACACAAATGATCTGGATTTCCAGAGGAATTAACTTTTCTCTCAATTCCCAGAATGCTTTCGGGCGAGTGACAGAGTCAGGAAAAGAACACCGAATTTAACTCAAACCTAGCAGTTTGTGGTTAAAGGCTGTGTCCTCCAGATACTTGGACCTAAGTATGAAGTAGCTACAGCATGGAACAGGCTAGTAGAGTCGGGACGAGGGCGAGGAGCCGGTGAGATGATCCCAGTTGTTGTAAAGAGCATAGGCACCGGATACGGCTAAACCAACCAGACCTCCACGGGCTGCGCTCTTTAATCCCCCTGAGAGAAAAAATAAATGGAATCATCATTGCCATCATTTCTGAAAACGATCATTAGACATAATATTAGGTGTTCAGTGAATAAGACGTAACCTCAGGATGGGAACTCAAAGAAATCTGCTCAGTTTGAGCTTTAGAGGCTTTCTAAAGATCATCTTAGAATCTGCATAATTATTACTCTGTCAACTGTTTGTTACAACATGCCCAAACTATTATTTTCATTGCATATATAAATTTACTATCTTCTTGTTACCTACCACAGCTTTCCATTGAAATAGTGAATAATAAATTCATCTTTTATATGAGATGTCAGAAAAGAGCACTGTCTGAGAGCATTTACTAAGCAGGGAGAAAACACCTCAGGAAATAAATCTTTAATATAAAACAAATACTTTTATATTCATAATTAGCACCTCAACAATTCAATTAAAATATAAACTAAAAAGTTTCTCTTCAAAATAGGAAAAACATGTTGTGCATTTCCTGCATAGCTCCTCTAACTCCCTCTTACAACCGAGGACGAATGTGTTGTGTGAAAACTCTTAACAATCCAGATAAAATAAATCTGGATTTATTTTATCCAGATTTATGTAGTTTGATCAACTACATTAAGTTGATCAAACTTATTACATTAAGTTTGATCAACTTAAGGTAATAAGTTGATCAAAGTTTATGCAAAATTTTAAGTCATTCATGACTTCCTGTTACCCTGGGATGTAAATATGATATGATCCAGAGGCTAATTTCGCTTGGACAATTCAAAAGAAAGATAAGAGAGCATATTCTGTTTCAAAATTACTGGTATCTGTAGATGATGTCTCTGTAAAACTCAAGTATCAGTTCTATCACAATCAGGAAAGCTTAATTTTATTTTTATGTTGAAATTAAATAAATAGTAAGTTGACACACAAAAACTGCATAAAATCAGGCAAGTTTGCACCCAAAAAATTCACAAATAAACTCCAAACTCCTTCATTTAGCTCCACATTTGATCCAGAAAAACAGTATAAACGCTTTCAGGTTTCCAATTAAAATAACTTTACTTTTCATTTTTATTTTGACAATGGTCATATCTTTATAATGTAGATTACATTGATGAAAAATGGCGGGGAAGCATACTATCATAAACATGATGACCTTTGAATCATAATTCAGTAAATTAATGACCAATGCCCAAGCAGAGACACCTACCACTGGATTTGAAGAGCATCCCTGTTAACGTGCCAGCAGTCACTGTGTTAATGTCATCTTCTGCCCCTCTGGCTTTCTCTATCGCCACACCAAAAGCACTATACAACAGAGCTGCAAGGACATTAAAAAAAGCACCAGAGTTAAAAAGGCAAGACTTTGCAAGGGCGATTTAAAAGAAAACCTTAAAACGTTTGGTTTGGTGACAGTTAAGTTTTCATTCTAATCTCACCGACAGAGCCTAGAGAGTTGGCCCACGAAGCCCCCTGCCTGGTCACCATGTTCAGAATTCTGGTGAAGAAAAAGTAAAAACATTTAGAGGGGAAATGATTTAAGAAGAAATAAACATACAGTACTTTGTAACAGTTTTCACAGTCTTTGGGTTTTTCAGCATTTCATCATGTCACAAGCACAAACTACTGTGTATTTTATAGGTATTTTATGTTATAGACCAACACAATGCAGTTCATAACCATGAAATGGAAGCAAAGGGGCACATAAAAACAGAAAAATCTAAAAAGTGTGGCATACACATGTAATCATCCCAATTCTCTTCAGAAGTAACCTTATGCAATTCATCTGTGAGCCACAATTCATGTAGGAGAATCTGTCCAGGGACAACTGTTACTTGTGAACTTCACAAATCTCGTTTTATGGAAAAAGTGTGAAAATAAGTATATTCGATAGAGTGGACTGTGTCCATGCTTACTGTACGTTGCGAGGTTTGGACCATGCCATGTCTCTCGTCTCCTTCAAGCCCATCCTCAGACCATTTAAAGCTCCCAGTGTGGCTCCTGTGTTGGAGTGAGGCAAAACATTAACTCCAGTGTGAGTACACTGAAATGCAAATTTTGAGTATAATATTCTCAGCATTGTAAGTATTATTTCTGCTCAACATAGAAAGAAATTTACAGACTTCAGCAGCAATTTGTTCCCACTTAAATAGATAAGATTTACAGTTGAACAGCAGTGGTTTTGTTGACATTGGAACGCATGACAGGATTGTTTTTCTAAATAAGCTGTCAGGATGAAAGTGAAGGCAACCGAGCCTTGTTAGAATTCGACTTTATTTAGACTCAACTTTGATATGAATGTAAAACTGCAATTAGAAATTAAATGTATGACACAGACAGGATTAAATAATAAATAACTGGACTATAACAACAGCACATAAACACCTTACATTAATTATATACTTTTATACATTTGTGTTTTAAAACTTTAAAAACACACGTCATAAATTATTCCTTTGCAGAACATGTCTGTAAATTGGAGGATTTACCCACAATTCTATCTGAAAAATAATGTAACCACATAAAGATTTCTGATTTAAAAAGAGTTGTTTCTACAATGTTTATACTTTAACATAAGCAATTAAGAAATTTCTTTGTGATTTTAAGGGACATACATTCAACCAAGAATTTCAACTTTAACATTTGTCTTTATTTTTAGCCTACTTTGTTGATCTTTAAAACAGACTGATGTTTTTTTTTTTTTTTTTTTTGCTAAGAAACCCATTCCAAGCTCCTCTCAAAAGCTGACAACGTGATGTTACTCACCTGTCATACATGAGCCTCCAATGGTGAAGAAAGCCAGTTCAAATCTCCCTCTTGTCTTGTTGGCCCCTGTTGGTAAAATGAACTCATCTGTGTCCTGCAACACAACCATTTTAGATTAGCACAGACAGGAGGAAAATAAAACTCAACAGTTTTTCATGGTAATAGTGAGAAGAAATCTACCTGAACCAGGTAACGAGGGTCGACGTTGAGGTAAGGTGAAAGAGGACTCATTCCTGTCACTGGAAGACAGAAGCAATCCGAAGTTTAAAAACCATCTGCACCACCCAGCATGTGAGCAATGTGACAGCAGCTAACATTACAGTGTTGTTACAGCTAGCATCACAGGGTACTTACGTGGGACACCGGCGAGCTCTGTGTTGGAGTATTCAGGAGCACCACCGCCACCAAAGAGACCCCCGAGGCCCCCTTTGAATCCTCCCGAGCCCTGAGAGTTGTTGTCCATGGCTGTAACCCTCTCTGGAGACTCAGACTAGAGCCTGTAAACTAAAAGAAGCTAGCTGAGCCGAGGCGGCTAACCTTAGCAAAAGATGTCGTAACACAAAGTAAATGACGAACCACCTAAAAAACGTGCCGCTGGATTTTTCCAACCCCAGCAGAAAATATCCAATCCCAGGATATTCTGTATTCCAGTATAATCTTTCTCACGAAATTAACGTTTACTACTAAGAAACTACTGAGATTCTCGTGTGATCATGTCCCTGACCTCCAGCAGCACGCTCTGCCGTAAAGCGATCGCCGGTAACAAACTATTACGTCAACAGCCAATATGTTCAAACTTAAAATTAAAACTCCCATTCCCCAAAAATATTTCACTATGTATAATGTAATGCCTAAATATTAAAAGTCGCAGTGAATTTAAAGTGTCAAATTATTATTTTATTTCCCCTCTTTAATAAATTCACGAACAAATTTACGATAACTCAGCGGCGCTTTGAAACGGAAGAGTAGCTCTCGTTGCTCCGAAAAAATGATACGACTGCGCATCCGCCATGTTGCGAGTGGCAAATCCATCTTGGATGCCTATATTCCGGGTTTTCTGAGTAAAGCGAGCACAAAAGTTTACGTTCTGCTAATATATTTATGACTCTTTTATACCTAAAATTATTTATGTTGATTTTGTAAGCAAACAAACAATTCCTCATATTCAAATTAAGAAAGAGCAACCACTATGAAACTCACTGTGCATAAATTGTTACATTGATTTTGCTGTCGGAATGTTACAAATAAATTAGTTTCACTCAGTTTGAGTAATCTTGATTAAAATATTTATTAATTTTGTTTGTTCTGCCAAAAATGTTTTTCAGTGGATATGAAATCATAATATAATTGCTGTTTTCATTGTTTGTTTATTTTTTTATACAAAATTATCAATGACTTGTCAAGTCATATTTATAGTGTGTTGCGAATGGCAATTTTTAAGAAGAGGATCTATTGTTACCATGAAAAAATAAGAGTCCTGTAAGTCATGATAATGCTAATTATTTTGATATATCTAAATAATTTAGATGTCTATCATTTATGAGCTTCAATTTTATTTTTGAAAATGTGATGAAACTGAGTAAACATGAAATAGTGCTTTCATTTAAAAACAAGATAGAATCTGATAATATCACAACTAAATTACTATATTGACATAATGAGATGCTATCCTATAATTTCAGCTTAGATTATTAAGACATGCTTTTTCAAAAAGGACAACTATTATTACACATGCTGGTACTTATTCATTTTACATCCATCTGTATGGAAATTAAAACTTTAGGAACTTGACAGATCATCCAAAAGTCTGCATTTTTCTTAGGGGATACAGGTTTGTATTCCTTCATGTTCTTTCTCTTACCTGTTTCAGCTTTTAAACGCATCCTGAAAGCAGCTGTAGTTCCTGACATGCTACACAGGGAAGCAGCAAAGAGCCAGAAGTCCAAATGAGACGAGAAACATTGGGTCACACTTGTTTATCCTGGTCCTCCTCAGTCTCCTTTCTAATTAGGCCTGATTTGATTAAGTGATTTAGTTTAATGGGGTCCAGAACATGCAGATGTAAGGTAAGATAGCGTAACGTGAGAAATCGAGGAAGAAATGCTCAATTGATTTAAAGACAACTTCCATATGATTCATTGTAGGCTTTATGATCCAACCCTCATTCAGAACATCCTTCTTGCATGTGCATATGTGAAAACGCAGGTTCACCGCAGCTCGGCCCATCTGCTGCCGGTCAAAGGGACAGAGACTCTGAAGGAATGCAGTGTGTTGAATTTCACAAATAACAGAGCGTCTTATTTGGATGCGGCCATTGTGTGTGTGTATTCAGAAGGGGCCAAACGAAGCGATGAAGTTTGCCATTGTCGCCCAGTGTGGGTGTTTTCAGACTCTGGCATGATGTGTGAGTTAGTGTTCTGTGTTACTGCCCAGTGTGCCCACTGTCTTTCCCACAATGCGCCATTCAGCTGTGGGCCTCTCTCTCTCCGCTCTCAGATGGAGCTAGCACACATTTTGTGCTTCTGGCTAATCATCATCACTGGGATACAAACCACATCTTTACTTGTTGGATGAAATAGCTGTGATGTCATCTTTGTTATCTTTTTCAGGAACTTTTCATCTTTTCCCTCCTTGCTTCCTACTTTTTCTCTCTCTCTCCAGCTCTCCCTCTCTCTCTTTCATTCTGTCTCTCTGAGCTCCCAAACACAAAAGACAGAGAGGCCACGACAGGACCCCAGTGTAAGCCGGTTGACAAGGAGACAGTGTTGGGTCTTTAAACTGCCTCCGAGGGGTGTGTGGAGTTAGGGGGAGTTGGCCTTATTTACATGGGAAGAGGACAAGGGAGAGAAAGACGGGCTTGAAATACAACTTTTGAGCAGCTTACAGGACGAAAATCACTCCTCCTCCGCTCAGTCATCAAATATTTACCAGGCAGAAGAAATCTGGAGCTTTTCATTAAGTGAATTCATACAGCGCTGTGAAAATATTGATGTCCCTTTACAGATTTCTTATTTTTCTGTTTTGTTTTGTCAAAACCTAAACATATCAGATCATCTAGTAACTTTCCATACCATACAAAGATGACCAGTCAAAATAAAACTGGGTTTTAAGTTGTGATTAATCACATTTTGTTGGCAGGCTCAGTACAGTTTCACTCATCACATCCAAGCCGATTAATTGCCTCATTAATTGACTGAAGAAATCACTTAGATTACTGACATAAAACTACTGCTAAGGGAATTAGTCCAGAAGCACATCAATGACTCATCCACAAGGTCATAGAAGAACCCAGGACAACATCTGAAGCACCACAAGCCTCCTTTACCCCAGTTAAGGTCAAAGTTTATGATTAAAAAAGCAGAAGCAGACTGGGCATAAAATGGCACCCACAGGAGAGCTTAAAGGTTCAAACCACTGCTAACCAAAAAAGAACACAAAGTTCTGGCCCACATTTGCTGAAAACATCCTCCCCAAAGCTCATGAAAATGTTGTGTGGACTGAAGAGACAGATAAGTTGAAACTATGTTTCATTATTATCACAGTCAAACATGGTGGTGGTCTGAAATTACTGTGTTTTGTAATTGATGTAACCATTGACTTCGGCTCTGTATCAGAAAACCCTTTGGGAGAATGTCCAGACATCAGTTGGTGATCTTAACCTCAACAAAACACTAAGTGAAGATTTTGAAGTGGCCTAGTCCAAGGCTGGGCCTACATCCCATTGATATGCTCTAATATGACACTAAACAGACCTGTCAATCAAGGAAACCCCAAATCAACTCTGCAAAAAAGGATGTGGCTAAATTCCTTAAAATGTGAAAGGCTTATTACCAGTAATCCCACTTAGTAAGTAGAACAACTAGCTTTTCCTTTCAGGGGCAATCTTTAATAAATAGGACAGTTAGGAATGACTCTGTTTTGTCATTTGTTCTTGTATTATTTATTTATTTTTGTTTGATTGGATGCGTTTTGAGATATTTTAGCCTAATTCATGTTGTCAGCAACAAGTGAGCTGGTGATGAGGCCAAGGTGTGACTTTAGTGAAATTGAATTTAACTTTCTAAAGAAAACGTAAATGACAGGTAATTGATTTAAAAATCACTGAGATTTTTTTTCCCCACTTGAATAGTTGAATAACTTTTTTCCCCCCAAAAAAAGTTACGTTTACAAAATGCTTTTGGTATGTACTCAGGCTATTTTTGTCTGACATCGAAACTGGATTTGGTACATTTAAGTTTGACAAACAAAATAGCCAAACTAGAAGAAATCTGTGAAAGGCACATGTTGAACCAACCTGTCTTCCCCTTTCGCTCTCTTCTATTATTTGCCTCACGCAGACACTGACACACACATGCGCACAATCACACTTCAATTGTGAGCTGTGGGAACGCTGGGCCCCCGGTGCTGGCCGTGCTGAGAGCTGACTGCAGAATACATTACCAGCTGCTTTTAAGAGGGTCTCATTCCAAGAGAACGGGGTGATAAAAAACAGCACAAAACTGGAGAGAAAACAGGAAAAGCAAAGACGAGAGCACATACACACACACATACCCACCACAACACTCATGCAGACCCCACCCATTTTAATCCACACATATACACACAGTCACACTTTAATACCCCCACCCCTCTTCTCCTCTCTCGCTATCTTCACTTGTGTTTCTTCCTGTCCAGAGGATTGTCAGCAGCGGTCACATTATGTCCTTTCACTGTCCGTGATCAGGGGGTTGGGGTTGTAGCCACAGAGCAGGATCAACTCCAAACATGAAGTTCAATATCAGACCTCCCCCTTCTTTCTCCCCTCTCCCACTCCCCAACTTTACAATGAAAGCAGGAAGGGCAGGGAGAGGACGAATGAGCCACCCACTGCTGCATTCACCACTGAACACCCCCACGTGATTCAACTTTTTTTTTTTCCTTTTTTCTGCGTGTGAAACTTTTACATGAGACTTTAAAGGGAATTTTGCTCTCAAACTCAAAAGCATGGGGATTGAACTGTACAAAAAAAGGGATTTAAAGATGAGCTCAAGCAAATGTAAGTCACCAAGACATGTGTAGGGTGTTAAAGCTTAGTTTTTCCCGAGGCTTTAGAGACAGACTGTGATCCTGTCTAATATTTACTTTTGCAGATGTTCGAGGGCGAGCTTGCACAATCAATTTTCCTTCAATTCCCCGGTCAGCTCGGCCTTCAAACCTGCAGCTCCCCTCCCCTTCTTTTTTCTGTTAAACATGTGCATGCCTGTGAGAAACCATGGTGAGCTGGGTGTTTTCTTCTCTCTTATTACCCACTTGGATGTATGTGTGTGTGTGTGTGTGTGATGTCCACTTGAATTGCACAGGAAGAAAAAAAAAATAGAAAAGGAGAAGTGGGAAAAAACACAGTTTGGCCTTTTCCCTGCATCTTGGCTAAAGAGTCCACTTGGTGTTTTTTTTTTTAATCCTCTGTGAATCTAAAGAGTATTTGACGATTAGTATGCAGAAAGGAAGCTGTTTTGCATAATTAAGTGCTACAGAGAAGAAGCAACAAAGTTTGTTAGTTTTACATCTAAGAGTTTAATACTTGAACAAATAGTTATTACGGTACTCAGATAAAAGTTAAAAGATCATCATTCAGCACGTTTTTTTTTTTCCGTCTTAGAGACACTTTTTATTCTTTAAAACGGAGGCAGAGACATATACCATTAAAGTGGTTAATAATCACAGAAGTGGTAACAGTTAGTAACCTAAACTTGGCACCAAAGAGTAGATTAATGTTGCACTACACTGTTAATTGTCACACTCGTTGTCGTATACAAAAAAAGGCACAAAGGGCAAGCAATGCTGATCTCAAAGGCTCAAAAAAGTTAAAACAGAGAACTCCAGTTTATCAGGAAAAAAGTATTACTGATGGCACATGAAGGATAGTTTGACCTTAAACTGATTCTTTATCCATAATAAGGCATAATTTCTCTTATCTGAAAATGTCATTTAATGTTTTTTTTTCTTTTTCTGGTGTACAAAATAGAATATAAAAATACAATATCAACTTGGTACAGAAGATATGACTGCATGATTTTTTTCATTTGAAGGCATCACTTGGTTTGAATGTGTGAAAGTTAAACTGTGCTTTTGGACAAAAAGCAGATACACATGCAAAACAAGAAGAAAAAATAAACACAAAAACAAAGATAAATTTAACACTGTTCTAGGTGTAAAGATGCTTTTTAGTTGTTGCGTCATTACTTTAACTCATACTTATGACTGCAAACAAAAGTATTGGCATCCCTACTGAAAAACACATGTAAAATATATTTAAAAAATATATATTGCAGCAGCATAATCTCTATATGGAAATTGCAGAAAGCTCCACTCTTTATCTTCAGTATATTTAGTCAGTGGGAAAAAGTCTAATGTTAACATAAACATTTTCCCCCCATTTCTTTTGCAGATATAGTTTAGTTTCAAAATTGAAATTTTTAATCCATAACCCCATTTAATGTGCTAACAGAGTTTAAATCTGACATGACCCAGACTTATTTCTGTTCAGAATGAGAGAGAAAAGAGAACATGCCATTCAAATGAATCAGATGAGCCATTTTGAGGTTTACCATAAAAAAAGAAAAGATTAAAGATGTGTGAGACTTTAAATGGAGCTGTGATCAGGTAAGGCTCAACACAAACTTTAAGTAACAAACTGGGTGCAAGGCATTGCAAAATTTTTAAAATAAAGATTTGATAGACTCCCAGAAAACTGAAAGCGGGTCATCTCTTGGTCTTTCACAAGTATATGATCCAAAGCAAATAGTCAGATCAACACACTGGACCATGGAAGCAAATAAAAAGTATTAAGAATGCAGCAAGAATGGATTACTTTTTCTCCCTCTGAAAAACTTTCCTTAAATTAAATGATGAAATAATTAAACATTTTCACTGTTATTATGATACTGCAATATTGATAAATATATCCAAAAGGTTTGCATGCATCTTTGCAAAGGGTGCAAACAAATTTGTACGCTTCTGTATTTTGGCACAAAAAAAAGGAAACAAAAATGCAGATTCATATTCCTCATATTCCTTACATTCGTAACTCACCAAAATGAACCCCAAATGATATAATTTGGGGTTGGGCACAGAGGTGATATGGGGGTCCAAAAGTGGCAAAATCAAATAAGTTGATAGAGAACTGTGATAATTTCAATAAAATTGGAAATGGTTATATTTAGTACGCATATGAATGATTATAATTATGTAAATGTGTCAATCTAACTCAAAACTCATACTTAAAAAATAAAAACAATTAATTAAAATATGTATTCATACTGCAATAATCAGATATAATTATTTTCATTATTCATTAAAGTATTTTATAATAATTGTACTACATTTCATCACTAAATTATTGTGGCTCAGCAAGTAGCCACTAGAAGCGTAACTCCAAATCAGTTGCCTTGTTTTTAGCTGTATTAGATTTTTATGGGTGAGGATGCCAGAGCAAGATTAATCATGTATTTTATCATTTGTGAATTTAAAATATAACAAATTAAAATTTTATAAAATGTTTTCCAATTTTTATTTTAATTCTATACTTTTTAAAGTTCCACTATTTTATTACACTTTATTAATTGGATTTCACATTTTATTGAAATAATCACATGTATGACTGGTTTTATATAATTTTATCTATAATTATTTATTTATTTTGCATTATGACATTTTTGGCCCTCTGTACTGCATCAAGACGTTTCAATTCAAATAAAAGAACAGATTTATGTGTAACATTGTTCCTTCACTCTCAATAAATAAAGGCACTGTTGTTCAAGGTCGCACAATACTGTAGTGTGAAAAAAGGCGAAGGCATCGTTGTGAAAGGGACTCGGACAGAACTTTCCTTTTCTGTTTGTGGGTGTGGGTTTGTGTCTGTACTGCAGGATCTGGCATTTAGGAGATCATTTTTCCATGCAGGGCACCTGTCACTTTATGGTGGAAAGGGTTCTGTGCTGGCATTTTCGTTTCCTGAATGATGGCTTTTTCGGTGTCAAGATAGATTTTTGTTTTGTTAACATATGCATGTTTTAACACTGTTTGTAAATGTTACGTTGCAGTTAAAACTCGCTGAAAAGAAGCACTCACTAAGCGGAGAAATGCAATAAAATCTTAACACATGTCCCACAGTTTAGTGTGTATGGAGGGTTTTTTTGTGCTGATAAGTAACACCAGTATCAGTATAGTTACCATGTTATTAATAGTCATTATTGCATGGCATGGCAGCACAGCGGGATAGGAATCAGTTTAGAAAGCCCTTCTCCAGTTTGGGGCCCACCCCCTTGTAAAGTCAAACAGCTGTCACAGATTGTAATTTTGATATTCAGAGAAGATTCTTAGACTGGCTTTGGGATTTTAGAAGGAAGGCACGTTTGGTAAAGTGATGGGAAGGGGCTGTGAGGTGGGGTCCTGAGGTTTATTCCCGGGATCGCTGTCATCTGGTTGGCTGGTTTAGATACAGGCAGCAGCAGCAGCCGGCTTGTTCCCAATGTTCTGGTCTCTTGTTGGCTGAGCCGCGGGCCAATGAGCACGCCAGCAGGCAGAGATGGGTGGGTCATCAGTGGGCGGAAAGGTCAGAAGGTCAAGGGGTAGGGCGGAGGGGGTGGGGTCATGGGTTAGTTGCCGTGGCAGCTAGAGTTAGACGGACAGAGACGGACAGACGAGGAAAGGAAACAAAAAGGGCACATAAAAGGGGGGGACATAAAAAGAAAAAAAGATAGAAGAGAGATTAGTGTCAGCTAGTGGCGTCGGGATGACAACAAGGCAGATCTAGTGCGGTCCGCGCAGCGTGAGGGTCGTTACAAAACGCCTTCATGAGCACCGCAGAACCATTCACAGAGACTCGCATCAACCTTGGTGTGTTGACACAAGGAATGGCTGGTTAGAGATGCTCCCATGTGCTCATGGAGGCATCTGCAGGGTTTCCCTCCTGCTGCCAGACTGCTGCTATAGTGACACTACTCATGCTAGCTGGGCTATGTCTAGCACAGACAGACAGTGAAACCATGGACAAGAGAGGGAGGCAGCATGGTTTCATGTGGGTGAGAGAGTGACCTTTATGTCCAAAGAAAAGTTCTCCAGGCCTTTCACTCACTGACAAGTAGAGCTATTGTTTAGAGCAGCAGGAGTAAGATCTGGATGATTAAGAGTTGTGATTAACTGATTATTGGTTTACAGGTCCATCTCAATAAATTAGAATATCAATGAAAGGGTAGTTTATTTCAGTAATTTAGTTCAAAATAGGTTTAATACACACATAGAGAGAGATTTCAAGCATTTGGTTAATTCTGATGACGATTATGGCTTACAGTTAATGAAACCCCAAAAGTTCATTTTCTCAGAATATTATATTGTCTAAAAAGTCATGGAGAAAGCTGCTGACTTGACAGTTGTCCAGCAGATAGTCACTGAAATCACAAAAACTCTTTGAGTGTTGTTTCCAAGTGTACTGGTGGAAAGTTTAGTGGAAGGGAAAAGTATGGGTGGGGGGAGAAAAATGCAGAAGCAATAGTGACAGTCTTTAGAAGATTGTGAACTGCAGTTGGAGTCTATGCTTCGAGACCCGACATTGCATTCCTCATGTTAAAGCCACACTTGCACCAAATAAAAAGCTTTAGATGAAAGTCAGTTTTGTATTTCATTTGGAAATCCATTTCCCGAAGTCTGGAGGAAGAGTAGAAAGGCAAAGGATCCAAGCTGCATGAAGTCCAATGCGATGTTCCCACAGTCAGTGGGAAAATGTGACCAGTGGTTCATGCAAAAGTAGCCCCATATTGAGGCACTGTATACTGCAGGCTTTTCAGCAGACTAACATTTCTGTATTAAAAATCATCTTTTAATTGGTTTTATGCTAATTTCCTTCTTTTCAGAGAGAGTGCATTTTTGTTTTTTATTCGCTGTAAGCCATAATCATTCCAACACCTGAAATATATCACTCTGTATGTAACGAATCTATAACAAATGTAGGAGTTTCAGTTTTTGAATTGAATTACTGAAATAAATCAAATTATCAGGGACACTCTACTGTACTGAGATGTACCTGTATTGACTATGAAGTATTAGAGCAGCACCTAGTGCAGTAAAGACAGTGATGAGAGGTTAACAGATGACTTTAGAAAGACTTGAGGAACAATTTAACAATAAACAGGCTAAACTACAAGAATTTCCAGGCTTTGGTTTGATTTGGAGATTTGTTTCAATACTCATCTTTATTGCCTTTTAGTGTTTTTTTGTCCATCGTATACAATAGGAGCACCACTGCTCGCACACACACACGCACATATATATATATATAAATATATATATATATATATCGTAACTAGCTAATCCATTTCTCCATTTCTATTGCATATAACAGTCTGGAGGCCTGCCAAATCAAGAAGGTCACCTCATCTTAAATACACAGAAAAACACTGCCTTCATTGCCACCTTCGCGGTGACTAAAACAGTAGTAGCTACACACTTTGAATACAGTTTACATGGAGACACTTCATCTATAAAAAGCATATCATAAAACAAAACAAAAAAAATTTACAAACTAAAAAAAACTACAGGTATTTCCAGGCGATCTTGTTCCGTAAGCTTCATATAAGCACTTAAATCCTTAAAATCCCTATATACAAATTTATTTTGCAGCTAAATACATGGTAACAGCACCACTCTGGCTAGGAAATAAATGAAAGATGTAAACAGTCCCAATGATAAAGTCCAGTGGGCGACTGATAAGACCACAAGCAACAGTATTTCATACAAAAGAGCTCGTAACACAGACTTCAGTAGTTATCACACGCTGTGTTTTCTCATATTTTACTTTAACCATCATGTAAGAATTGGGAATTACACAGGATTTAATTCATTATATATATATAAAAACAACAAAAATCTGTGGAAATCTAGTGGAATGAAGTTGAGTATAAATAAAAGTTTCCACAGTGTTTACTTGATCAGAAGTAGTACTTAGGAGGAGAAATGTAACGTTTTCAGAGAGACGACTCAGAGGAGTCACAAGGGCCGAGTCACATGAACGGGCCCCGGCCCTGTGAGCTGTCCGGTTTGGGAAAAAGGGGAGCAGCTGTCACCTCCACAATCCCATCACATATTTCACTTTCACACTTTACGCCTGCTGCGATTTCATCTTTTTCTTTTAAGGCATGCCGTATTAAAGACTCATGTAAACTGGAATTGGTCCATTGGTCTGCATGCACACACACTAACACACACATATACACATAGAGTGTCTGGTGAGCTAACTAACCTCTGTCTGTGGTCACTACCCTTTGGTAAGGATGGATTCTCTTGTCGTGGCGTCGTACCTTAGTGGTCATGGCACCTGCTAACAGTCATTGATATTTCCCCCAAAAACAAAACACAGAAGGGTTACTCATCAGAAAGAAAACAGACAGTCCCACCCAAGGCACCAACGTCTATGACACCAGGAATTTACAAGTTCTCGAGTCTGTGGGTGAAAAAGGGTGAAAAAAAAATTGCCTCTCAAAGAGAATCTTTTGTTGTTTTGTGGTCTTCTGCTCCCTAAAGAAAATATTAATCCAAACTGCTAGTTTTCAACTAACCTTAACTAGTAGATTCAAAATCAGCTTTAAGCAAAAGTCACATTTATAGCTCTGTGATCAAAACAAGCTTTTACCATATGTTAAATCGCAAACAGCAGCTCTAAAACATCTACAGGTTCACTAAAATGTGTTAAAAATTACAAGCAGAAGCTGAATTATTATAAAAAGGTAAGTAGTTGTCACACCACAAAGCTAGATTGCTACGACAAACAGGGAAATTAACAGGAATCTCTCATCCTAAAGTAGAAACAAACTGACTGTCTGCTCTGTGGGATAACTATATGTGTTTGTGTGGGGTGAACGGTGGTGAAGGGTGTGTGTGTGAGGTGGGAGCGGGTGAGGGTGGGGGTCTCTGCAAGCCAGTCCAGGTGTGTGCTAGGAAGGGATTGCTATCGCTTAGCCTTTGGTTGGGAATGCCATACCTGCAAAAACACAGGGAGAAGGGACTGTTAGCCCAGCAATGAGCTTCAGCAGGTTTCTGTGTGTGATGTGGATGTATTACAAGAACTGGACATGGCAGCCAATTGGTGCCAGAAGCGAAAATGTTCAGTTCCTGGTACTGATATGAAAACAAGACCAAGAGGAAAGAAATAAGAGAAAGATAGTCATTTGTTTGGTGCTGTTGAGTGCCCAGCACAAAGTTTTTGGCATCCATGGTAAAGATGTCAAAAGGTTTTAAATTAATTTCAGAATTTTTTTTTTAAATATCCAATTGTTGATATGAAAACTTTGTTCCCCAAACATTTAAAATAAATATATTTTATATTGGGTTTAGGCCAACTGACCTGCGGTACACAGCAACAGGTTGGGGAGGGTGTGTGTGGCACTACTCTATGCTTCATACAGCCAGAGATAATTTTGGTTTATCTCTGGTGTATTGGACAAAATATTGGATATACCTTCATAGAAATGGGCATCTATTGTATCATTAATTTGGGAAAAAATTATGAGCACAATAAAAGCTGTGTTTTATCACAATAACGTTAAACTCTTATTACTACTTACCCTAAAAACCGTAAGTATGGTTGGAATTGTTTCTTTTTCTGTTTTTAACTTTTTAACTGTTAGTTCAGTGAGAGCGTGAATATTATCAGTATGTCTCCAGGCAGTTATTGTGTAGCTATAGCTATAGTGGTGCACCTGCACTTCTTATTAATGTAACAGGTGTGCTAAAGTAGCATGTCTGATAATGTGTGAATAGATTTTTAAAAGCAGTATTTGTGTTTGTATGGGTATAAGCTGTGCAGTTTATTCAGGGCATGGATTACTGAATGTTTCTTATTCATGTAATACATGAGAAGCAAAAGAAAAAAGAAGCAACAGAAAGATTTTATTATATTTCTATTGAGGGGAGAGTTTAGTAAGAAGCTAAAAGCGAGACTTCTCCATCCTTTATATATTCTGACTAACTCTACATAGTTGGAGCTCTGATTATCTGTTAATACAAACTTTTATTGGAGTCCAGTGTCCAGTTCTCGTAATACATCCATTGACTATGTATGAGAGTGATAGACTGTTGATTGGTATGTACCTAATACTCCAGTTGAGTCAATCGGGTATTCCAATATGGAGGGCGTGAGTGTGTAGGGATACTCGTAAGGCGTGTAGATGATTCCAGATTCGGGTCCTTGCTGCACCAGTGCTGGATGCGGATTGGCTCCTGGCACAAGGGCGGAGCTTTGGATCTGACGGATCAGAGGCATGATGGTGGGCGTGGTCACCGGGGCAGGATTTCGCAGGGTGGGAGGCAGGACGGGTGTCGGGCCTGTGATGATTCGAGGCGCCTGAGGGGTCGCTAGCGGGAAGGCGGCAGTGGCTGTGCGGCGAAGCAAACGTACAATAATGCGAGTGTGCACACACCCACATGAGCGCACATACAATAGACAGGGAAGAAGAGGAGAGCACAAACAGTCTATTTAACAAGAGGAACAGA
Organism: Brachyrhaphis roseni; assembly: GCA_903066815.1. Taxonomy (NCBI): domain Eukaryota; kingdom Metazoa; phylum Chordata; class Actinopteri; order Cyprinodontiformes; family Poeciliidae; genus Brachyrhaphis; species Brachyrhaphis roseni. Next base: position 20,880 of record CAEFZY010072806.1, on the reverse strand, counting down.
GGCATTGTTCATATTACAGTGAAGTCCTGTACTGAGACCCTTCCTTTGTCACCCACTCACCCTCCTCCACATGTTAACTATGAGGTCATGCTTACGTGTCTTGACATTGGCGTCTCTGTAGGTCCCATTGAGAATGGCCAGCTCCATCAGCTGCATTTTCTTCAGGTTGTCCTCCCCCTCGGCCTGTAGCAGCACAGGCAAACAGAAAAGAACAATCAGATCACAGCGATAACTGATGCTCAAAGGCAAATGAAGAAAATGTTATAAAAACATGTCTGGAAGTTATACAGGATGCTCGATTTGGACTGGTATTTTGAGTACGGTATATAAAATTTCAAAAGTTTTGAGTTCAAAGTTGAAAGTGCAAAAAGTAGAGCATTAAAAATTAGCATGTATAACAATCCTAGCATTTCTTGTCAGAGAAGGGATATTATCTGCAATTAGGACATTTACTTAAAAGCAACTATTATATTTATAAGTTGTGCTACATAGGTACATTTAAATAAATTATCATTTCATTAAAAAGTCAATTGATGGACTGTACAGTTGTTATTGCTGTTGCTTTGCAACAATAAAGGCCACACATCCTCTCCCCTACTACTTCTAAATCCCCTCTAACGGAAGAAACTAAATTATTCAAAAATGTTGAACTCATATATTATACAGAGCTATAGCACAAATATTGTCATCTGTTATTTGGTTACTTTGGTTAATTTGGACAATTATTGATTACTTGGAATAAAAGTCCAAGATTTGTATACAAAAACAACAAAAAATCATTTTCAAGACACCATCATGGAAAAGACCATTGACTTCACAGGTATCCACCAGACAGTCCTATGAACCCTCTATAATAATAATAATTCAACTTTATTGTCATTGCAGTGTCACAAGTACAAGCAACGAGATGTAGTAGACCAAACGGGATTCGAACCCAGGCTCTGGTCTATAGAACCCAGATTCTGTAGACCAGGCTGGATTCGAACCAGGCTCTCCCAGGTGGGGGGCATTTGCTTTAACCACTGCACCAAATGCTATAAGGAAGACAGGACACAAATGTCTTTGCTGAAGAAGCTGCCTGTTCATGAAGTTCTATATCTAAGCATGTTAAAAGAAAGTTGAATGGAAGGTAAAAGTTATCTTAAAACAAGGGGACAAAGGTTACAAGGTTTATCACAGGTTTGAGAGGATTATGAAGCCAGGCTCATTTAAGATTTTGAGAAATATTCACAAGGCATGGACAGCAGTGCTTAGAGACACCACAGACAATATCCAGGACATGGGCTACTGCTGACGAATTCCTTGCGTTAAGCCACTCTTCAAACCAAAACAACGTCAAACGCATCGTACATGGACTAGACTAGAGAAAACAGAACTGGACTGCTGCCCAGTATCCAAAACTCTCCTTTAAGATAAAATTAAATGTATCATTTCATTTGAAAACCACAGAGCCAGAGACTGGAGGAAGAGTGAAGAGGACAATGAGGAAAAAGTGAGGTCCAGTAATAGGTTTCCAGTATTGCTCACAGTGTCTATCCCTTTTAGAACCACGGTACTAATTTTCTGATGCCTACTTCCAAGCAGGATAATCCCCTCTGCCCCAAAGCTCAAATCATCTCAAGCTATTTTTTTGAACATCACAACGAGTTTAGTCTAGACCAAAGTCCTCCAAAGTCACTGGATCTCAGTCCAGCAGTTTAAAATATTGTTTGAGTATAATAACATCTACAATACTACATTAAACCCGATAAAAATACAAATACAAAAATCAAGTAAATCAGTCAAAACTTTCCACTGCTTCTTACAGTGGAGGGAAGAATTTGGCTGAATGAGCAAATGACAACCCAAATCAATTGCACTTTGCCCTTTGTACCCAGTATCTCCAACTAGATGGGTAAAGAACAAAAATTCCTCCCCCAAGGATGATTACCACAGGACACTATCATATTATCTGCAAAACTAAACTGTGTTGTCAACAAACCATTTTTATCTATATTAAAATCGCCAAGTCATCTTATAAAGTAGACTGCAGTCTGTTCTTGTAGATTTCAGTTGAGTTAAGGTAGAAGCTAAAATGCTTGTTCACCACAGTACACTATAGTGCTGCTTGATTCAGTCAGATCCATCTAGAAAACCAGAAATCCTAATGCTCAAAAACACTCTCTTGATGATTCTGAAGATCCTACTGTGTTCCTAGATGAGACAACATATATTCCCATCATTAAGTTAAAGATTTGCCAAATATTTTCTCCCTATGGGACATGCAACACCCAGTCACAGAGGAGCCATCCTGATCTTGATGCCTGAACCGCTCAGCTGATTCCTTTCAGTGTTTCTGGCTCTACTCTATGAGGAGGAAGCTCTATACAGGAAGTTAATTTTACAGGCTTGTGTTGGTACTTTGTCTTTTCAGTTATGATCTATATCTCATTAACATAGACAAGGCATGGGTACCCTTCAGAGAGTATCTATTTTTGGATACTCCCTTTTCTTCAGCACGACAGACCAATGCGGTGCCAATATTACCACAGACGGAGCCCCAATACATCTATCCATCTCCCCCTCCATCATGACATCCCATGTAAAAAAGACACAAGGACACTAGAATTCTTTCACTTGAGGCAGAAATAGATCCTCAACTTGTAGGGAGCAGTCCACCCCTTTCTGGTTGAGAGTCACGGCATCAGACTCAGAGGAACAGACTTCCATGTTAATAGATAGAACACTGATGAACATTTCTGACACCTTGTTGAATCTATGCCAAGGAGGATTAAGGCAGTTCAAAAGCAATGAAGGGTTCTAGCAAAGTGTATCGAACAAAGTAGTTGTTTCTTGTAGGTTATTTCATAAGATTTTGAGTAAAAACTCAGATTCTATGAAAGTGGGTTTTTTGTTGAAGGTTATCACACCATGAGGTTCACCTACCAGCACTAAAGCCAGTCACAAAACAAATCTCAGATCATTTGAACCGGACTTGCCCGGAGTTTGAATCCAACCACCTCACCACATAGGATATATTCAGTGTCAAACACGCTTGCTTCTTAGCTCTAGTTACAGCCCAGTGAAAAGCTTGACTGATTTACATTCTGAATGAAAGGTCAGCTGGGTTAAACTAACACATATCATTGACTTTGCTCGCTGCTCATACAGACTCACGCATGCACAAACATGGATTAACAGGTGCTCAGCTCCTGACGGCCTATAGACAGTGAGGGTTGCCTATCCTGCGAGGGAACTGGAAGTGACAGCTAATTGTTGCAACAGAAGCCCACCCCACTGGTCCTTTCAGTCTCTCTCTATTGTCGTGAATAATGAAGAGACGAAAAAGGAAGGAGTCTTGTGATTACGAAATATCTGCTTTTCTTTGTGTGAGTCAAACTGCTGATAATGAAGAGTGTGTGTTCGTATCCTCTGATGTGCTTCTTTTTAGTCCTCACATCAGTGAATGTGCATGTGTGTCTGTAGGAAGGCGATAGGTGGGCTGGAGAATGCCAGAAATGTTGAGGAGTGCCATCAAAATGTACTCTTGTGAGGACCCGAAAAACCCCAGAAAGAGAACCCAGGGAGCAGAAGGAATACTGTAGCCGGTAGTTGGGAACGAAGTAAGTTGTGAACGAGTGAAAGGAGTGATGGAGTGGGGAGAAGGAGTGAACAGACTCTCCATTCATTCCCTCAGCCTTTCAAACAACCCGGGGCTGCCATGGCAACCCCTTTATGCGTGTTCCCTAATTACCCTAACCCCTTACACATACCCTCATACACACAAGGACACACACACACTCTTCTTAGACTGACAGTCCCCTTCCCCCTTCCATGCATACCAACACAGTGAGCTCTCATCCAGTCACAGAGTGTTTTTCTGCAACGTTGCGAGTAAAACTTTGTGCTCCGTGATTTTGCTCCGGTACTCACAGCGGGCACGAGAAGTTTCTTGACCTCGTTGATGGCTCGCTGGAGCTTGATCTTGGCGCGGTTGTGCGTGTCCTCCACAGTGATCAGGACGTGAAGGTCCTCACTGAGGTGCTCCCAGTTGGGCTTCCCTCGGTTCATCTCCTCCTGAAAAGCACACAAATGTTTTAAAAACCTTTTATTTGAATGCGCCACAGCCAATCTCAGAACAGGATTTCTCTTCTTCTCACTTGGCTTGGTTTTTGGATCGTGCACAAACAAACACACAAAACACTCAAGGTTGTCTAAAGCGGCTTTGGGGGGGACACTTGTCTCATGAAACGACCATGTTGTTCCTGAGTGGTTACACAAGATTGATGTTGCATTTTAGTGGACGTTCAGTACTCTGATTCTTTGTGTATTACTTCCCGAAACCTCCCACCTATGTAGTAGGCTGTGTACTCCAACAAGGTGACCATTAGAAGATACTCAAGCTCTCAACTTCCCCATGTAAATTAACAGTAGGCATGGGCTATTTTTCTGTATATTTAAGACAAGTCTTAATTGTGTTTTGCCAAAAAGCTCAGTTAGGCTGTATTCACACTAACCCTGTTTTATCCACTTTAATCAAACTGCAGATCATTTGCAGAGAAAGTCTAGTTCAGTTGGGTAAGTGTGAATGCACAATCAAACTCCGACGTGGACAAAAAAGCGAACTCTGGTCCACCTAAAAACCTAAATCTTGGTTCTGTTGAAGTGAACTCTGGTGTGGTTTGAATGACTACGTGAATTCAAGCGGACCAGAGACCGTTCCAAAAGCAGGGAACAAACTAATGTGTAGTACATTTTGGGTAAATACAAGCAAAGCAAACGTGCAAGTCTCAGGAGAAATGGCCCATGGTCTTTTGTCAAGACAAAAGGTAAATCTTGCAAATACTATAATCTCATTCCATTCAACTTTGTTTTACATTTCGTAAAGAAGAAAGATTGCCTCAGTGTCTTCTTCAGAGGTTTATGTGTTGTTTCCTTCAGTGGTTCTTGGTCCAGGCCTCAACAAGCAAGGGGGGGGACACGTTTCTTAAAGGGTTTGGTCCGTTTGGCACAATGCACTGTGAAAGTGAACTGTATTAGCTGAAAATGTAACAAATGTTGCAATTTTAGTCCCCAATCAAACCGAGTCTACTTGAGTTTCACAAGGTCCTCACCTGTCTGAACAACTCTAGGAAAATTTAGCAATCCCAGAATGCTAGCTGATTGGAGGGGTAGAGATACAGTTATTTTTTATATTCTATTTTCATCCTCCCAACTTCTTGTCAGGGCTATTCAAATCAAATTCCATACCTTACAGACTTTTAAAGAGAGTTAGAGTCCTCCATTAGCCGTGCTTATTTCCAGTGGAAAAACAACTACAGTAATAATTTGGCACATTTTCACACAAATGAACGATAACTTTCTCATATGTCCAAGTGAGCAAGACAAGACTAAATCACTTTAAAGTAAGCAAACACTTAGCATATCAGTTTAGATATGTTTCAGCTTTGTGGGACTTGTACCCAAAGTTTGGAAAGAATCCAGATGATAACAGCAGAAATAGGTCAACTGCCTCTGGTTGTTCGCAAATCCTGGTTAGTCGATGCTCTTTGGGAAATAAAGTATATTTACATTCACAGCAGGGAGTTGAGGATTGCATCACAAATGGTGACTCAAGACATATGTGGAGACACATTCCAGCGCCAGGTGTGAACCTGTGCTCATAGCTGTCCACTTGTGATTGGGTGATGAGAGATGATCAAAACCATCACCCTTAACCTCTGAAGATCACTCCACCTTCTTTGAGGTTTTTTTATCAACTGGAAGATAGTGAAGAATGTAAGTGGGTCATAGCAGTAAGTTGTAGTCAAAGCAACATCTGAAAATTGTGAATCTTGTATCTTTGCGTGGCCTTCTTGCAAACTGTTTCCTCTGAGGCTGTTTTGTCAAGTAAGATGTATCATTCTGAGGAACACTGAAAGTCAACATCTTTTTCTCCTCTTCCCCAGTTGCCTCCCACTGTGTCTCTGTTTTCCTTCCTCTCTCTCTCTGCATGTTTCTCTGTGTGTCTCCCTTTGAGGGGCGTGCAGGGTAGGGAATGTTCTGGAGAGAAGAAGAGAGAGAGTGAGCGAGAGAGACAGGAGGGGGCGGAGGTGGTGGAGGAATGCTGGACTTGCTCCACCTGCCGTTTGGAAGAGCTGGAACCGACTCCGTCCAACAGCAGACACCAGGGGAGAGGAAGGGAGGACAGATGGACTGAACACCAGGACAGGAAAGCAAAACTCAGCCCAGAAGGATACACAAAATATTCACACCCTTTGAAGTCTTTTACATTTTGGTATGCTACAATCCCAAACATTGATACAGTTTATTGTGATCTTAAGTGTTAGGTAACTCACTGTATTACATAATTTCAAGGTGAAAATAAATGTTGTCCAAATAGAAATCTGAAAATTATGATGTGCTGGGATGATGCATTCATCCCGTCTGAGGCAATACTTGCAGAGACACTTAGGTTGCATTTACAGCTTCTGGGTTTTGTCTCTTCCAGCTTTACACATGTAGAAGATGATTTCACCCATCCTTTTTTTGCAATCAGGTTGAATGAAGAGCATCTATAAAAATAAATTTTCAAGTTCTGTCTGATTTCCAATTGGTTCTAGATGTAGACGTAGACTTGGACATTCTACCACATGGAAATAACTTGATTTGACCCCTCAAAGGCTTAAAACTTGACCAAAACTTGACACTTAAAGGCTAAAGACTTGACTTCAGCTGATCATGACAGACTAGGCACTTTAACCTGACCCTCAAAGAATTGAGAGCTGCCTTGGACTTGAACTGAAAAACTTGAGACTCAACTTGGACTTGCCACTCAAAAACTTTAAACTTGGCCTGGTCTTGATGTGAAAGATCTGAAATTTGGGGGAGTTGTCCCTTGATAACTTGTGAAGTTACTTCAACATAAGGCAAACACTTGAGATCTGATTAACTTGAAACTTGACATGGTCTTTTCTATTAAAGACTAAAGGCTTGAAGTAAAGTTGCCCTTTTGAGAATTGAAACATGACTTTAACTTGTCAAAAAAAAGATATGAAACTTCACTTGGCCATGCCCCTTGTAGAGAAAAGACACAATCTTGCCCCTCACAATTTGAAACTTGACATTGATTTGCTTCTCACAAGGTTGAAAGCTGGCTTTGATTTGCCCCTTATACTTGAGACTTCACTTGGGCTTTTAACATATGGACTTGAGACTTGACCTGGAGTAAAAAATATGAGATATGAACAGATGGTCAACAAAGACTTGGCACCAGGTTTTGGCTTTCTCTTTATCGGCTTGACTTGGGGTGAAAGGTAAGTGACTTAAGTCGGACGTCTCCCTTAAAGACTTAAATCTGACTTGAACTTTACCTTCGAAGGCTTGACTTATAAAAATGAACTCGTGAATATTGCTGTTCAACACTGATAGCTGTACAGAGAAGGCTGGTAGCATGGTCAATCCCTAGCGTCTTTGGTCCACTCTCTATTAGAAACAAAGTGTAAAAAACTTTTACACTTTGCCAAAAGAATCCCTAGTCATTATTGAGGCAAAGAAATCTGACCTGTAAAAGTATTCACGGTTTGGTTTTTGAGCATTTATCTTTGGAACATAACTACAAATTCCTTGTGGAAAATTTGCCTATTAGTGAAAGTTTTGTCATAGAGCAAAATATTCAAAATATTCAAAAGAAAACGCATCTATGGAAGTAAAAATACCAAGGCACATTGCTACTTCACACAAGTAGCCAATACAGGAAATTTGTTTATTTTACTTGATTAGAATAGAATAGAATAATTCTCTCTAGAATTAGCTGCCCACCCAAGAGCGGAATATGGAAGATTGTAGATATTAGTCTGTAGGATGAAGTTGTTATGCAAACAATTATTCCACCTGCTGATGATTCATTGGTACAACGTTGAAGATGAAGATTATTTTCTTAAAACTCAAGTAGGCAATATGCAGAATAGAGTGCCAATTGCCTAAATGTGACATACATAAAGAAAATATAGGTGCAGGTTTGCTAACATAACCGCTTTAGATCCAACATATAATGATTTTCAAAATTACCTCCATTTATGCATAAATGCACATGTCTATAACCTTTATCTTATTTTAGTAAAAATATATAATTTAATAGCCAATCAGATGTGATACCTTTAAAGCAAGTAAAAAACTATATTCATGTATTTAAGCTACTCGTTGGTCAGAGCTGACTGGTGTGTTGGACAGTATATACATTGGAAGGTGAAAGTGTGCGCCTTCTGTGTTTTTTAAAATGTTTACCTTCTTCTTGTCTCTCATGGAGCCCTTTCCTCGCACCATAATCTTGCAGCCGGTCTCTGCCTCTAGCTGCTTGGCTGTCAGGCCACGTGGACCCAGGATCCTTCCTACAAAATTGAACTACACAAAAAGTGTAAAAAATTACAAAATGCACAAGACTGCATGAGAAAAGTATAGGTACATTAATACCCCTCAGAGCAAAATTGTTTGTTTTTTAATGCATGAATTAGTACAATATCTTTTAAGTTTGTGGAGCTGTAAAGTGTTTGTGTTAGTAAGAGAGACAAAAATAGCTCATTATATGTGTGCTGGCTGGTGTTGGTGGCATGACAGGACACTGTCGTTCTCTTAACCTTATCTGTCACTATGGCTGAGTGATTAACTTGACAGGTGCCTCTCCGTGTGTGTGTGTGTTATTTCTTTGCCAATAACCCTACGTCTCTGTCGGCTTCTTTCATAGCAATTGGTCAGCCTTATCCCGCTTAAATTTTTCTGTCATATTCTCTCAGTGTGTTCTGAGGTTTACTTAGGTACTCATTCACACCCATTCTGACCCCTTCTGCTCACCGCAATACACGGATCCAGACAGAGGAACTGCTCACTAAATTTAACCTTGATGTCAACGGTTTTCCAAAGCACTCCTGCGTGCGTCCTGTTAGCCTGCCGTCATGTGAATTAGGACAGCCCGGCATTGTAATGGGTGATTGGCGAGCTGATGCGTGGAGAAAATCATGTGAGCCACGCAATGTGGATCAACCAGCTCATACTGAAATCCCTAAAGTGTTGTGAAAAAGTATTTGCCACTTTACAGATTTTTTCTGAGTTTGCTTTTTAGACATTATAATTAGATGTTTCAGATCATCAAAATAATTATAATATCAGAGAAATATAACAAGATTTATTAGAAAAAAAAAACACATTTTCTGATGATTATTTAATTTTTGAAGGAAGAAAAAGCTATTCTAACTAATCTGGTAAAAAAGTAATTGCACCTAAACCCAATGTTAGCAGCAACAGCTGCCATTAATTGTTTGTAATACCTTACAATGAGTCTTTTACAATCACTGTAGAAGAATTTTGCTCTATTCTTCTTAACATTATTGTTTTAATTCAACCCCAATATAAAGTTTTTGATCAACAGTCATATTCAATCAGTTATTAGAATATATGTCCAAATGAGTCTCATTTGTCAGATTAAACAAACGATTTTAAAATAGCAACATTTAAGCAGGTGTTATACATACTTTTCATTAAGCCCACATTTCTGTTATTGAAAATATATTTTTTTATTGGTCTGAAATCATTTTCTAATTTTAGATATGATGTTCTCATTAGCGGTAAGAGGAAAATCAGAATGATGAACAGAAATAAAAGTTTTCAAACATCCACATGAGTGCAGGGTTTGACCTGGCCACTCCCAAACTAAATTTCTTTCAGTTTGAGCGTTATTAATTACTACTAGTTTATTTAATAAACACTTTAAAACAACAGTAGCTGTGAGAAAGTGCTGTACAGATTAAAAAATCAATAAACATTTAAAATATAAAAATATAAGTACAGCTGATGGCTTCATCAAATACAGCAAAGTGATCCATGTCCAAAATATGCAAATGTTCCTACAGTCATACAATCATCATCATCTTTGACTGTTGGGTTGATGTTTTCTTTTAGTTGAAAAGCTGAGTGAGATGTTTTTGCCTACTTCATGATGTCAAACAGGTTCTATCTACGTAATTTCTCAGCTCTACAGGTCTGGCAGTAATCAGGCCTGCATTTTGTTGGTGAAACTGAACCAAATGCGGCTAATCACGCATATTCATGACTTAGTAAGGAAAAGGGACCTGGCCCTTTTTCACAAAGAGCCAGGTCCATTCAAATTTGGTTTCCCCTTAATAAATAAAATTATTGTTTAAAACTTGCATTTTATATATACCTGAGGTTGAATTTTAAATTAAAATTAGTTTGATGATCTCAAATATTTAAGTGTGATAAATAACCAAAATCAAAATGAAACTGTAAGGGGGCAAATACTCTTTTAAAGCACTTGCACGCTGTTGCAGTGCAGTTTAAAGTAACACAATTCAGATGACTTTTTTTTCCAATAAAACACCTAGTGTTAATCTTAATCTCACAAATTATTTTATTTTATTAAATCTAATCCCAGTAGAGTCACTGGTCCTGATGCATTATTGACCCATTTAGCTCTAGATTACATCACTGGGTGTGAGCACAGATGATCTCAGAATGAAATCAGCTTTTAGATAAAATTTAAAGTAAAACGTCCCCATGATTTGCCAGACAGTCACCCTCGCTGACTGTCTGGCACTTCCTGTAGCTTGGAAAGGATAAAGAGACAACAGACCAAGGTAAACAGAAGCTCTTTCAAAATTAAAAAAAAAGGGTCAAAGATCTCAGATTTTTGTCCACTCACATCGGGGTACTCTTTGACAGGCACGTAGAGCTTCTCCTGCAGCTGAGCAACAGGTCCGATGGCCTCAGGGAGCTCCTCCATGTCCCGCCCGTTGAACATGCCACCATTTAGCGTGTCGTTGTACATGTCTTTGCGCACCCTGCCGATCTCTTTGAGACAGAGATCAGAAAAAAAGAGAGGTTATGTTGAGTGAACTGAAGAGGTTTCACATTTCTTTCGTCAGACTGTCCGCTGCTGAGGACGATGACTCACTGTCACCAGTATTAAAGGAAGCTCTGAGTGTGACAGCTGAAAGTCATACAGGAAGACAATCATAAGTATTCTGCACCACCATGTAGAATCTAACTGCTTTATGCTTCACAATTAACCCTGCAGCATTATAGCTAATTTCCTTCCTATTCCGTTTTTTTCTCTCTTTAATGCTAACACACAGAATATTAACCCCAATACTCTGTAAACAATGTGAGAAAAAAAAACATTAACTGCAAATTTGTTTCATTTTCTTTACTATATATTCACTGTTTATTCATAGAACTTCATGTTGACATCTAGGTGTTAGGTATTTGATATATTTTGTGGTATTTATATTTCAATACCACAAGAAAAAGTATTCAAAGCTATCACTGCAAACAGCCAGAGCCACACAAAACAAATACAGTTCTAAAAATACAACATACCTACTATCAGAAAGTCTACTGCTCTACCACAGTTGCCCATGTTGTTGCTGCTGAATAGTGCAAAGTAACAGCATTTAACCGTACTTTGAAATGTAAACACAACATTTACTGATAGAGATGAACCAATCAGGTTTTTGTCAAGCCAATACCAATATTGTTTTTCTTTCCATTGCAGCGTGACGGAAAATCGGGACCTGCTGCTCCCGATTTTGACTGACTCTGTAAAACATTTTAAAAAGAAAGCTGCAAGGTCTCTGATTGTGGTAGATGTTTGAAATCATACAAACATCTAATCAATTGTGCCCAACCAGTTTGTGGATTGGCCACAAACTGACTTTCACTGAACTTTCACTGAACTAAAAAAATGCATCCAAGTATAAAAGTTCCCACAAATTAAGGTTTTAAAACCACTTAAAACCTATTTTTCCTTTAGTTAAATACCCTTTAATGAAATGCTACAACGAGTTAGAAGGTTTTTTTTCCAGGCTGTTTGGAGATCATTACAACAACTCTTCTCCCCTAATATTCTATATTTTATACAAAGTGTATCTATCAAAATAAAAAATTATTATAAGTAACATTTCTCATAACTATACAGTGTGCAGTGACCACAGGCCTGTTTGTGGATCAGTATTTGCAGATTTTTCTGTGGAACATAATGGCAAATTACTTGTGGCAAATTCTCCAAATGCCAATTTTTTTCAAAAATATTTGAAAGAAAATATTTGAGAAGCTGAAATACCAAGGTGCGATACACCATGAGCACCATTCATTTCCCTTGGTGCTGATTGTCTGTATCCCCAAATAAGTAAGACTTTAGCTATTGGCTTCCACCTGTATTGACAAAATGGTTTCCCCTGTGGACACTGTTTTAATGTATAACTGGGGTTTGAATAATAAAAATAGGCAGTCATATGCATTTTCAGATGGGGTTTAAGTATTTGGCTATGGTCCAAATAATAAATACCAAAAAAAATAAATCAATGGCTATCACCAAACTGATCTGACTGACTGATCAGTGCATTGTGCATTTCAATGTCTTGATAATCTCACAGAGCCAAGAATGTACTAACAGTTCAAAAAGTAACAACTGAAACAATTGTAACTGTTTTTGTGGTTTGCAAACCTCATAAAATACTGATAATCGTAACTGTTTTCACAAAACGAGCCTCCTGTTAATGCTAGACATGGTTATCACCCTTCCTTTCTGCATGTCTCTTTTTATGTCCAGGTATCTGCTCACAAACAGGAGTATGACTACCTTGAAAAATACTAACAAGGTTTCACAGTATCCCACTATAAGGTGGATATTATTCCTGCATGCAGCTAAAATAACATACAATAGAATTGCATAAAGGCAATATTTTTGCCTTTATGCAAAAATATTACTAGATTAGATTTAGGAATATTACATGCTTATATCAACTGGTTAAGTAGCCAGACTAGCCACTATGCCTGAGAGAAAAGTGTAGTAGACTTCTTTTACTCAGCTGATAAGCAGTTCAGCAACATGTGGGGGAGGAGCAGTATCACGCTAAGCTGAGAGCAACTCTGGTCACTTTTTCTCAAATGTTGTTAAGCAAATTTTAATCCATATGAAGGTTATGACTGAAATTTGTACCTTCCAACTTTAAGGCTAATATTTAGTTTTTTATTTCAATTAAATTACATTTAAATTTACTGTAAATTTCAAAGTAAAACCTATTTTAAAATAAAACCACGCTTCCTCAGCGATCAAGTCGGTGGCTCGAGTTTGCTGCAGTTGCACCAGCCTAAATGAGACTTATTTTTGTCCGTCTGTGCGTTTTGTTTATGGTCGTCTCAATGACCGATGCTTGCCCCTGATACCTTTGTAATGACACTCCAGCGCAATAATAACTGACTACAGCACCACACAAACACACAGCAGAATAGCTGCCTTGGGTCGCAAATATCATCTGACCTAAGCAGGCTGACACCAGGCATGTCTCCCGCCTCTCTGAGTGATAAGTCTGACCATAATAACTATGGTATGACACTATAATTAAAGCCACAGCCACAGTCACAACGATGATCCTCTAATAACCTATTCAGACCTGTCCCTACTGAAAAGAAAGCAAACAAGAAAAAACAGCTATTAAAACCCAACCTCAGACCTAAAAATCTGCACAGGAAAGCAAGGCCTGCTGTCACCCTTGAGTTAAAAGTAGCTACAGGAAAACAAGAAGTGAAAGAAGAACAAGAGAATCGGTCGAAGGAGCTGGCAGGGCGACAACAGCAACAAACTTTATCTCTACACTTAACCTGTCTGTGGATTAAATATTGAAGTGAAAAATGCTTTATTATTAACAATACCCTTCATAAACTTTAGACTTTTGTAGAAAGATCTCATCCCTGAAGACAAAGCCATTTATACTGACCACGGGTGTCGCATTATCAAGTGTGAGGGGTGAACATGCTCAGCTGTCAGTCCTCAAAGGCACGAAGCTGACCTATTTGTTGGGTTGTAGAGGTCGTCTGGCTATGGGAGTGACTCTGCTGTGTCATGAGACTTGTCACGGAGAACCAAGTCGGAGCCACTACGATCCAGATGCGCACCAACAGGCCTGTAAGTGGCCTGTAGCAACCATTCGAAAAGGGGAGTAAAACACAAGGAAAGCTTGGGATTTGTGGTTACAAAGATATATATCTATGTGTGTGATAGTGTGTGCAGCTACATCTGGTGAGATGCAGTGAATATCAACAAGTGGAGTGTATCGGCAAGCTGAACACGCAACATGACTCGAGGCCTTGTAAGAAGCTACAAATCAAATATTTTACACATTCACATGCTCTCGTTCCTGCACAGGGATGGGCTGCAGCATTCACATAAGCCTGCTCATTAGGTCACTGGGAAAGACTAACAACTGTCTGTTTGTTCCCATCACTGTGTGTGTGTGTGTGTGTGTGTGCGTGTGTGTTGAAGAGAGAGAGAAAGAGAGAAAGCAAAAGAGAGAGCAAGAGAGAAAAAGAGAGAGAGATCTGCTGTTCTTTTCAGTGTATCAGAAATCTCGCTTAAGAAACAAGTTTGCAAAACTATATGCATGCTTTGAATGAAAACAGTCAGGAGACAACTGATAGCTTATCACTGGGATCAGTTTTTGGGTACAACTCTGCTGCTTCTAAGGACTCAGGGAGGAATCCTGATAAAGATCATTCAGTAAGCTCAGTTAATTTTAGAATAAAATATTACTGAACAGAACTACTTTATTGATCCCACTCTGGGAACAGACAAATATGAATAACAGTAGTGTGTGCTTAAAACAGAAATTAACCAATCAGTCTTTTCTTGGCTAATACCAATTTTAGATATTGTTTGAGGTCTGATTTACTGATTGACACTTCAGATATTGCCCTGCTACTGTTTCTACAGTCTGAAAGTAAGAGAAAGCGTCAGAGTGACCGAGACTTTCTCAGAGCATATGGGGAGTATAGTAATGCAGCGTTTCCCCTCCCCCACATGTTTCTGGGCACTACTGGTCAGCTAGCGGAAAGACTTGTAAACTTTTTTCCTTGCTTACACAAAATACAAATGTAGTTGTCTAGTTAGGTGTTTAGTTTATAAGTCATATTAAATCTATGCATTGAAATCAAAACAAATGTTATGAGGTAACATTATGGCAACTCTAATAACTATTATGTTATAATATTTTGGCAGCAGTGGGGAAAATTGTTGCCAAAGCTCAGCTAAGTCCTCCATATATTTAAGCTATAGATGAACTAGGCAAGGCAACTTTATTTATATAGCACCTTTCAGTCAAAGACAACTCAAAGTGCTTGTACAAGAGAACAAAAAACAAAAAAAAAAAACAAAACAAAAAAAAAAAAAAAAACTAATCAGGTTTCTACTTGTCTATACCATTTTGTGTGTGTGTGTGTCTACATAAGTTTGATTTTTGTGTGTTTTTCTTGTTAGAAAGAACAGCTATATATATATAAAAGTGTCAAAACTGTGCTATGGATCCTTTGATTGACTTAGTAGGTTTGGAACCAACAGAAAACGAATAACAAGATCCCTATTTATACATCAAGACACACCCCTAAACTTTATTTTTAAATCAAAAATCAAGTTAAAGTGCATGCTATTATTTGAAGTAATATTAGAGAAATGGTTGGAGTTCTTAGTATTGCTACGTTTAATTAATAGAAACTCAAAGGTAGGATTTTTGGCTTTGATCTGCCAATAACAGAGCAGAAGAGGTCAGGTGAAAATTGTCCGATTCCGATCTGTGATTGATTGATTTGTTGGTGCAGCTCTAGTTTTCATGAAAGTGATGGGTTCGCTCCCCTTGAGGTTTTATCCGTGGTAAAGCTGCTCAGGCACACTTACCTTCATCCAGCAGCCGCTCCAGATGCGTGAAGATGCCGCTGAAGTTGGGCAGGGAGCTCATCACCTTCCGGTCGTTCATCAGCTGCATCAGATAGTCCGGGTTGGACTTGGGTCTTTCCTTCACCTCTGTCTCCCCGACCATGGCTTTCGATTCGGGTGACCTAGCTAGCAGGGAAATCCTATCAACTTTTCTTTTAAATAAAAAGCGACGATCCCTGGGCAGGGAAGGGGGGTTCCACCAGCCACGACCCGCACACTACAGGATCAGACTCAACTCTCAGCTCAGGGTACAGCGGACTGTCCTTCGGTTCGTGAGTCCTGTCCTCTTCAACGGTTCTCCCCCCCAATCCCTCGGCTCGGCTCTCTCCAGAGTTTTGAAAAAGTTAAGGGGGGAGTTTGGCACTTGTTTGACACTTCGGCCGCCTCCGCCTGCACTCCTTCTGCTACAGAGCTACCGTCAACTGGTGTCCTCCACCCCGGCGCCTTCGCTCGTGTCCCCCCGGTGTGTCGGTATTCGGCAGCGGGGACTGACTCCCTGTCATATGATTACAGTACAGCACGAGAGGACTGCAGCGAGCGCGCAGCGCGTCGCCGATATCAGAGGGAGAAGGAAGGAGGAGGGGGGCTCGCGCCCCTCGGCTTGCCCCCGCCCCGCCCAGCGCCTCATTTTCTGTCGCGCTCACACACGCGGACACCCCACACTGTCTGTAAAAAAGCCCATAACAATATAACCGGCCAGTGAAGGTATGTCCACCTGTTCTGCAGCAGGCGCTGCCTGTCACTATTTATTTTTTTTAATAAAACTTAGGGACATTCTGGTACCAGAAACTGCGACATCAGGGGTGGATTTAGCTCCTACAGCTTTAGATCTTTATTCATTTTATGACTACATCATTAGTGCAATTTGGTACTGAAGTGTGAATATCCATTGAACTATGTTATATTTTCAATGTTACTACCACAAACTTAACAATTTTAAAAATTATCTACAAATTAAATCTGAAAAGTGTGGTGTATATTGTCTTCAGTGAAAGACAGTTTTTGAGGCCTCCCCCATATTCTCCAATGGATTAAGGACTGAACTTTGACTGTGCCATTCTGAAATATGAATATGATTTGGTCTAAATGTCAGCACCCATGCTATTGTAGCCTTATGTTGTACCTCTAGGGTTATTGTCCTGCTGGAAAGTGAAGCTTTACCCCAGTTTTAATTATGTCACAGCCCACACATACTATATTTAGCGCCATTTATCTTCCCACAGAATGATGCTGCCACCACCATGTTTCGCTCTGATGAATAGTGTGTTCGGGGTGATGTGGAGAGTTTAGTTTTTCGTCAGTTTTACGCCATATAGTTTTTTTTTTTACATGTAAAGCTAAAAAGGTCAGTTTTGACTAGTACGTATTTTGACTATTTGCTAATTGCAAGTTTTCTGTAAGTCATCGCATGCTCTGGATTTTATTTATCACAGTAAAGATGTCTGAATTTAAAAAAATGCAGCATTTCTCCCATTTTAATCTGTAAAAACAAAAAAGAAGATGAGTAAAGAAAAGCTAATTACCATGCTTCCTTTTCCTGCCATGTTCAACTTATGTGCTACTTAGTGTTGGTCCATCAAACAAGGCTTGCAGTTGTGACAAAATATGCAAATCTCAATCAGTGAATACAAATGCATTTTGTTTTAATACACTCGTAGGTTAAATTCACAATGACATTTGCAGAAACAATATTAAAATTTTGCAAATTTAAATGCAATCAAATGAATCAACAAACATAAAGCACCAAAAATTATGTCGTTAGAAAAAAGAAAAATTATCCAACCTATCAATTTTGAATCAAAAATTGTGTTCAGTCAGCTGTTAACTTTTACTTTTCTTTGCTATTGTGCTTCTGTAATTTATAAAATATTAAATTTAAAAGTTTGTGGGAAATATTAGAGTGTCTGTATCCACAAATGTTATTTTTCCAGACCAAGAAAATGTTTCTTCTGAGAAAAAAAGTGGAAAAATAAACAAAAAATGTATTTTTAAATAATAGTTTTATCCATTCTTACTAATTGGTTGTTAAATAGCTTATTTCTTCAGCTTTTATGAAATAAATAAATAAATCAGAACTTTAACCAGGATGATTTAGATGTAACTATCTATGTAGAGCAGAAAGCAATGGACGTAAATAAATCAGCAGTGGAATGACACTTGAAGCAAGTAGCTCCATGTCATAAAAAACTTTTACTGTGTCGAGGTCCTTTTTTAATCTTTACTGGGATCCCCGTCGACGTGAAATTTAAACGTGGTATTGCTTACAGTTGTGTTACTGGTTTGTGATCCTGTTTGGCTGAAGAACCCGTTTCTCCACAGCCTCCGCTCTAAGAACATTTGTCCAGGATCCTGAAATAATACAACGGTATGAGAGGTTGTGTTTGTTTTCTCTGGGTGGCTGCTGCAGTCTATGGGCTGCAGAAATGTTGTTGCTGAAGGGGCAGATAGGTGCAAGGGTCTATACTTAACTTGCTGCAAGTTACACACACACACACACAGAGAAGAAGAAGAAGTGCAGTGTTGAAACAATTTCAGTGTATGCCTTGGGTTAAGCTTTTTATCATTTACTGTTGCGCCTCCCACCAGGTTTCTATCCCTTGTCCACTGTTTGACTCAGAGCATTTCAGCTTGTAAGACTAAACTTATCCTGGAGGTCATCTGCATGTGGGGGTGTGTGTGTATGTGTGTCAGAGCAGTAGGAACGGTAACAGGACAGCAGAGCTGGTAATGGCTGGTCAGCTGGTATGGCGAGTATTCAGGGCGGGGGCAGTGCATTGTCCTCTCATAGCTCCAACAATGCCCTTCTGAGCGGGTCACACATCTACCAGTCACGGGCCTCTCTTTTCCCTCTCTCCCTCTGCTTTTCTTTCTGTCTGCCATGGTCACTGTAAAGTGAGGTGTGTGAGCTGCGTTCCCTAACCTCCGCCTAAGACCTCAAAGGAAGCACCTGACACACATGGGCTCACACCCTGGATGTTCATTTGCACCCTGAATTAATTAATGCTCTCCTTGCCCAGCCTTTCAGACTAACTGGACGTTTATATTTTGGTAGGTTTACGGTTGTGCCATACTATTTTTCTCTTAGATGATGGACTGATCACCGCTCAATGAGTTGTTCAATGCTTGGCACAGTGTTTTACAACAACCCTGCATTAAACTTCTCCAAAACATTACCCCTGATTTGTCTGCTGTGTTCCTTGTCTTCATGATGTGGTTTCTTCACTGATGTCCTCTAACAAACCTTTGAGGCCTTCACACAAGAGCTGAATTAAATCACACACCAGTGGACTCTATCCACTAAATAAGAGACTTCTAAATGTAATTTAACTGATCTTATTTTATTAGAGGTAACAGAAGGAAGAGAGCTAAAACATGCATATCACATTTTTCAAGTTGATATTTCTAAAAAATATAAAAGCATGTTTCCTTTTCCTCACTTCACAATTATGCAACACTATGTGTTTGTCTATGACATAAAATCCCAATGAAATACATTGCTCAAAGTGGATGAATATTTCTAGACCGGAGAGTTAAAATAAAATTCCTAATTGTCAGTTAATTTAAAGGATGGAGATTAAAAAAAAAAAAACAACAACAAAAAAAAGAAACATAATAAATAAATCTGATGTCAATGTGTTACTAGAACCCTGAAAAGAACACACATTTTCTGTGAAATATTTCCAACGTATTTCATCATTCATTTGTATGTTGTTTTTCCTGTCTTATAAATGAGATGAGATATACTCCCTTTTACTTAGAATGTTTTTGTTGACGTTTTAAAATGCACCTTATAAAAAAATACATTAATATCGAATAAATAATCAGATAATTATGTATTTTGTAGATGTTTTTTCGAGATATAGTTGATCAATTATGTCTGGAGTCATTATAATTATGATTAAAATCGTCATAGGGAATTTTTTACCCCTCAAAGAACTGAATTTAAATGCTAATCAACAGATTCATCTTCTGTGAAAGATTTTTTTTTATTATTTTAAGTTTTTTATCATCTAACTAAAAGTGATAAAAGTCAATTATATCCAGTAAGGGTTAGCTATAAATGTTTTATTTCTAAAGTTAGGATGCGTGTGTAAGGAGCAGTCAGGGTACATCATGATGAAAACACGCCCTCTTGTGGCTTCTGATGTGACTGAATCAGTTCTAACTGGATCTTCCATCTAAATAAACAATAAACACTCCTAAATGTTTCACAAAGGAGATATGTTCGAGTTTTTGAGGGTGAATGAATTAGATTTGCAGTGACCATAAAATGGCCTCAAAAAGGGAAAACACAAACAGGTTAGTGTACAGTAAATAAGCATATAAAATTACACACACTTATACATGAAAGAATGTCAAAATCTTACATGTAGTTACAAATGTAATTGGGGCCTGCCCAAAATGCTAATGTTAGCATGGATGCTGTCAGTAGCATGTGGGGCATAGCATGGCAGGCACCTATTGTTCACCTAATAGAATGTCTCTTTATTATTTATTTTTCTTCCGTGACCGTTAATGCGGCTCGTACCGCTGCGTGGCCACCCACAAAAGTGGTATCAAAACGTGCAGCTCGGCCCGGCATTGGAGCTATTACTTTTAGTGGGATTCGGAGTTACCATGGCAACGTAAAAAGCTAAAAACGAGCAAAATTTCCAACAGCCGAAATGCAGAGTCTATCTGACGTTTCGTTAGAGTGTGGGACAATTTTGAAATCACCGTCATACCCACAAATATCGCCCTGTCGGTATCAAACTCGGTCATGACATTGATACGCTTGCCTGCTCCAGTAAAATGTTTTTGAAATTTTTCTAGGGTTTACGGTTTTCTGTCAAGGTGCTTCAGAGCGAAGTCATGGGACAGGAATTCTTAGCCATGTTTAGGACACTGAATGTAGCAAGCAGTGATGTAATAGTTACTTTGAAAAAATAACTTTAATCAGATTACTGATGATTACTCCTTGAAAAAGTAACTTAGTTAGATTACTGACTACTTGATTTGGAAAGTAACTAAGTTACATTAAAAGTAACTTTTTAGTTACTTTAAGCAGCTGCTAACAACAACGCTCTGCCACCTGTGAAAGTTACATTGATCTTTGCCAATACTCAATTGTAAGTTATTTTATAATGGTAACATCAACAATGTGT